>JAJMKJ010000035.1:0-112901 GCA_030569255.1 Insectozyma sakaeoensis | reverse complement strand
TGTGTAGACGTATTGAATTTGGTTTCATTAAGTAATAGTATTTCATTCCCTTTTTTTAATAGTTTTTTTATGTTTGTATACGTTGATTTTCTTTCAATATTATAATGCAATATTGTTTGAGACCATTTACTTTCCACTTGAGAAAAGTACGTGGTCGGTGGCCCAGAAGGCCGTACCTTACAAGGATTCATCAATTTGGATATTCATTTCTGCATCATCGGAAGATTGTTCTTCTCCTGATGCTTCTTGTGATATTTCATCTTCGTCCATTGAGAGATCTTGAGATGAATATTCTGCTTGGGAATTTTCGTCAGATGGTTGATAATCTTCATCATCGTCATCATCTTGGTCATCTGGTGAGGGTTGATAAATTGATTGTAAATAACTAGTTTTTTTATCATAACTAGTATTAACTTTATTATTTGGTTTAGTGAATTCCTCATTGTCTTTCAAATTGTTGTCTTCATTGTTAATAGAAGTTGTTTTTGACAATGTTGTTGTTGTTGTTATATTTGATGAATTTGATTGATGGTTAGGTTTGTTCATAGTTGATGGTTCCAATTTTTCCAAGGTTGGTGATTCAGGTTGTTGTTGTGGTTTGTTCAAAGTTGATGTCTTTGCTTCATTTTCAGTTTGATCTTTTAAGATTTGAAATTGATTAATTTTATTATTTGATAAAACTTTGTTTAAAATAACTTTTGGTTTAGATACCTTTCTTTTGTTGGGTTTTTGAAATTCTGGGTCAACAGAATTCTCAGTTGATGTAATTGAAACTTCAGAGTTGTTAGATGGTTGTTTTGAAACTAGAGAAACAGTGTTATTGTCCGTTTTTTTGGCTAATTTCTTTTCTCTTCTAATTGGACATTGTGGTCCATTATGTTTATCATCTCCACAAATAACGCAAATGTTTGATTTACATGTGTATCTACTGTGATTTGTAGATTTACAGAGTCCACAATGTTGAATATGGCTAACCATTTCCACAGTTGATCTAAATCTATTTTTGAAACGTGTTGGTGTCGAGTTATTCCCTAAAGAAATCAAAACTTGGACCTCTAAATCCGTCTGGAAAGGGGTGATGATCTGAGATAAGTTGTTTTGAACCCTGATTTGGGACTTGATGATGGTAGGTGGTGTTGGAAAATGCTCCTTTAAAAGTTTTTCCCAACATTTCTCGAATGCTGACGAGCAGGTTAATTTGACTATGGCCAAAGAATGTATATCATAGTCGTTAGCTTTGTATTTGTAGTTATTGTCTTCGTGACTGATCCCTTCTTTAAAAATTGATAATAAATAATCTCTTGATGGAACGACTTGCTCAATATCCGGGAACTTGGGAGAGGCAAGGAAGAATTGGTTATTATGCTGCTGTAAGGACGTATATTCAAGTATTTGATTTTTGTAACCCAAGTTGATTATTTCCCTTTGCAAGATTGAAAATTCTTTTTCAATCGCTTTAAAGTTCTCTTTGGCAGCTTTCAATTCATCAGTATTTTGAGATGATTCCAAGGCTTGAATATTACCTGTTAAATCAGATGCATTAGATTTCAATTCTTTTTTTTGATTTTGTAAATTTTGTAAGTTTTTTTGGTTTTTGAGTTTTTGTAAGTCGATAATTTTTTGCATGATTGCAAGGTGGTTAACTTCAGGAAATTGATGTTCTGGAACTAAAATTATACTAAATGGTGATTGAGCATTCATTTGCTCATAATAATTCTTCTTAAGTTCGGGATGAATAGAAGCCATTCTGTCGACATGTCCACGTTTTTGAACCCCTGTTAATGACTCTAAGAACTTTTTTTCAAGATGAACAGCTATGTAAGCTTCTCTAAACTGGTAATCAATTTGTGATAATATCTCATCATTGAAGGGAGGTAAGTTTTCTAATTGGAAGTCGATTCTAGAATAATCGTCTTTGGTATAAGTTTTCGTTAATTGATTTGCTAATGTCGTTGGTTGAACGTTTTGTGTTGACAAGTTTGTATTTTGCCCAATATTTGGTCGTTTTTTCCAGGAGTCGGGGGAATCAGTAGCTGAAGAATTAGATAACGCGTTAGTAGCATTAAAAATTGACCCTTGGGGTGGACTGGAGTGATGGTGCACTTGATGGTCCATTCTGAAGGATGAAATTTTTTTTTTTTTTACGTTAGATCATTATGTATTACTTAAAAGAACTCATTATCGTATTTACCATTAAATGCATTTTGCAACCAATGATATAATTTTTGGTAAATCATTTTATTTGCGTTATGATAGTATATTCCATGATTACTATCCGGGAATGTCATCATATCGTAATTTTCAACATTGTTCAAATTCAACTTGTCTAGAAACCACATGGTATTTTGGATATTCACATTGTCATCAGCAGTACCACTAACGAGTAAAAACCGTTTAATCTGTTTAAAGTTTTTGAAATCATTCAATCTCGCATAAGTTTCATAGTTTGGATTAGAATTTGGTTGATTCATGTATCTTTCGGTGTATACAGCATCGTAAAATAACCAATTTGTCACTGGTGCAACTGCCATGCCAAATTTAAAAACCTCACCTTTATCAAACTCTAAAGTTTTCAACGTTGTAAATCCACCATATGACCATCCCCATAACGAAACTTTATTTTTATCGATAAACTTTTTATTCTTGCCAATATATTCTGCTGTAATCAATTTGATATCTCTTGGCTCCCAATATCCTATTTTTTGATTGGCAAATGACTTGTAATTCCAATCTTTACCTCCAGTACCGCGTGGTTCTATGACTAATACAATCGAGTTTAATCCCGCACTGACGCATTGTAGAAAGTCAAGGTCAAAAGTCGTTTTTACCGTTTGTGATCCAGGTCCACCATATGCATGTACCAACAACGAATACTTGTTATTAGGATTAAAGTTTGGCGGGAGAATTTGTTTGATATTGTTAGTCACATTATCGTCTTTGAATTTGATTTCATTATAAGTAATCGTTGGCAAATTAGTATGCTCCAATTGATTTCTTAAAGGATTATTAAAGTCAACGAGGGGAAAGTCCAACACATTGATTGAATTGTTTAACTCAATCAATCTTTGCCAGGGTTCATCGGGGCCAAGATATTTCAAATCGACAAAATTCCCGTCACTAGAAAACTGCGTCAAGTAGTAACTATCAGCATCTGTAATCTCCAGTTTTGAACCACTTGATAAATTAATACTAACGAGTTGAGATCCCATTGAGTTTTTTTCATTAGTTAAAAGGTAAATAACGTCATCTTCTTTGTTGTAAATTATGGCCTCATTGATAACATTCTCAGCTAGAATCTTTGAAGGTTCCATGGCAGTTGCGCCATCAAACAATACTAACTTATCTTTGGAATCTATTACCATCACGTCGAGGTATCTGCCATCGCCTAAAGTAAAAATTGGAGTCATTTTTTCTACCCACCCACCGTATTCTTGAGTCACATTTATAGTTTTCAAGAGCTGCACTTGATTCCCGTTACTAGGCTGAAAAATCTTTTTTGCTAGTAAACTACTCGTTCTATCAGTCTCCTTGATCAAAAAATGGTCATTATCTATCCAAGTGCCTTGATACATTAAATGGTCTTCACCTAATGTACTGCTACTCTCGTTGTCTACAATTTGATCAATTTTCTTGTCTTTTACGTTATAATTAAATAACGATAGTATAGGAACATCTGTTCCTGGTTTTGGATATTTGATTAATGTTTCAATTGGATACTGATTCACAGCTTCAAACTTCTCTTCACTTGACTGCTCATACTGAGTGCCAATTTCAGTATTCGTTTTCACAAAATAGTCTATATCAATTTGTCCAACTTTTGTGTCATCAAGTCTGGCAAATACAAGATTAGCTTCATCTGGCGACCACCATATTAGTTTATCAGTGGGCATCACTTCCTCTTCGTAAACCCAATCGGGCTTACCATTGAAAATATCAGCCGAACCATCAAATGTTATTTGTTCAATTTCACTTGATTTGACATTTTGTAAATACAAATTGTGTTCAAAATTGAAAACAATGTAATTACCATTGGGTGAAAATTGAGCAAAATGCAATTTATCCAATACTTTCATCTTGTGATAATCCGGGTCCTGTAATATTTTTCTGTTTTTGGGTGGTTGAATCGGTGTATATGATGATAATATTGGGCTGTATAACCAATATAATGAAAACGACAGATGTCTCCATTGCGGTAAACTATCTGTTTTTATAATGTGAAAATTATTCAATTCTTCAATTGAAATTGAAGGGTTGAGCTGTATTTCCTGTATGTCGAAGAAGTCATTTTCGTAAACAAACCTTTTACTATCGATAAATATGTCTTCAAAGTTTGTATTCAACTGTTTAATTTTGTATTTTCCATCTTCGAAAGTTAAAAAGAACCCTCCTGTTTCTGAATTTTTGGGATATTGCTTTTTATCTAACCATTTGACAAATTTGAACTTGGGTTGATACTTTCCCTCCAACATCAGGGCTAAACTCAAGTTATCAAAAGTAGGATGGTATGCATTCAAAGTAATGTTTCCATACCCCAAGTTTACAGTTGTTTTCCAACCTAAATTAGATACAATTTGCAAAGGAGATAGCTTTGAATAAAATGTGAGTGCTGCTATCCATAGCACTATTATAACAAGGGTAATACCACCGCATAATTTTGAATTGAACAGTTTTTTTTCGTACTTTGTTAGCACAGTTTGATACATGGGATCTGATTTGAAATTTTCAATCGAATCTCTCGTGTTGGAGTAGTTTTCTATTTCATCAAAAATGTATGAAGATTGTGAGTCGGTAGATACTTTTGACGATGATGCTGATGATGCTGATTCTGACTCATTAAGTTGGTTTAACGGCACCTGGTCATCCAATTCGTATTCTTCATCATTATGTCTATCTCGAGAAAACATAACTTGAGTAATGTTAAATCTAACAAATCACCAAGACCAAAATCTGTACTCTATTCCCTAATCTGTCGCGTAAAGTAAAATTTTAATACACAAAATTGACACTCTATATACAGGAATTTTAAAAATGATGTCTCTAGTATGGATCAAGTTGATTTTGCTCGTTATGTATTGTAATTTAAACTATAAGCATAAACATAAACATCATACATTATTTCAAAGGCTTTTGCTTTGCTTCCTTTTTATCTTGCATGTCTCTAAAGAAGTCCATACAAGCTGTGAATACAACTAACAAGATACCTCCACCTGGACCTAATCTCAATACTTTTGGAATGAAACCTTTGTACAATGCAGCAAAACCTTCTTCTCTAGCTACCATAAGCAAGGATGGATAAGTCCATTTGTATTTAACAGAACCAGCCTGAATTCTTGATTTAACAACGTCAAATGGGGTGTTTAAAACAGTACCAAAAGTACCACCAATAGTACCACAAGTTAAGTCAATCAAAGTCTTTTCAGTTGAATCCTTAGGTTTTGGCATTAATGATCTAACTTGATGGATCAAACCAAAATAACCTGCATTCCACCAAATGTGTCTCCACAAAGTACTCTCCAAGCCTTTGTATAAACCTAAAACACCATTTTTTGCAACAATGTCTTTGATGACTTCACCCATCCCGTTGAACTTGGTGGTTCTGTCTTGTAATCTGATCTTGATCAATTCGAATGGAACAACAACAAAAGATTCAGTTGCACCAGCAGTGGCACCAGTTAAAACAGCCAACGATTGAGTCATGGTGGTGACACCAAATGCATTTCTATAAAACTTACCCCATTCATCGTTGGCAGCAAATTTAGTTGCTCTTTTGGGAGCTTCCATTAGAATCGGAGCTGAAATCCCTTTATATAACCTTGAAAATCCTTCTTCCTTGACGATAGTTTTCAAACAGTTGAATGTACCACCAGTGGAGTTTGTTGAGTCCAATTGTTGTCTTGTTTTGACAACATCCAACGGATACATAACAAGGATTTCAGACACACCGGCAACGGCACCAGATATGAATTGATAGATGAATGGTAATGGTCTTGGTTGTTCAGCCATGTTGTTGAGTTGAATATATTATTATTTAATGTTTGACACAATTAAAGAATAAGGTTTTTAACAAGAAAAATTGGATCGAATTGAATTGATACGAAATGAAATAAATGGTGATAAATTAAGAAGAAGTTAAATTGATCTAGTTAATCTCTTTGTATGATGAAAAATATGATAATTTTTTAATTGTAATTCTTTTTTTGTCTTGTGGGAAAGTAAAGAAGTCAATAAATTTAATTGCCATAATTGAAAAATAGAGACAATAAATCACAACGGTACAAATTTAACAAGTGGAGCTCAAAAGTGGTACTATTTTCGGCCGTTACCGCGTAAAATTTACCCTCAATTCTTATCTTTCTGGCCACCCCTCCTCCACCTCCTTCCACCCCACTCTCGCACCAACAATTTTTAGTACAATGTACACGACTAAAGGGTTACTCATTAGGTTATGTATTGTCAATAACCCAATAACCTCAATTGTATTAATAAGGGTGCTGCTGCTTTGTTATTGCACCCAATTTTCTCTCTCTCTCTCTCTCTAATCTACCCGATTGGAGTTGACAGGCAGACATGTAGCTACTTTAAAAGCTAATAACGGACTAGATTGCCAACTAATCTCGGTTTTATCTTTTTTAAATGCTGCAATTAAGATTGTTAGAAATCTGTGATATACGAATAAACCAAAAGGAGTTGCAAAATATTTGAATGAACATATACTAATTTGTAGCTACTGTTGCATTGCCGTATTTTTAAAGTTGTGTGTTATCTATCTACCATTTGCAACCAGATTAAATTATGTATGTGGTGCAAAAAACTCATCTCTTTTTTTTTTTTTTTTTTTTTTTTTATCTTATTTTCGTTTATTCTTCTTCATAAATCCACCTAATCATCATGACTAACAGTGATAAGAAACTTTTGGTATTAGCATATATCAAAGATTATGTATCAAGAGATGAAACTTTGAAAAAAGTTGAAAAAGAACTCGATAAATTGATCAAAAAGGAACCATTACCCACTATTGACGTTAAACTAGAAGATTTGGTTGCCAAAGCTTCAAAATCAGTAAGCACAAAGAAACAGTCATCGTCTAGTGAATCAAGCGATTCAAGCGACTCAAGTGATTCAGATTCAAGCGACTCAAGTGATTCAGATTCTAGCGATTCAGATTCTAGCGATTCAGATTCTAGTGACTCAGATTCTAGCGACTCGTCAAGCGATGAGTCCTCATCAGACGACGATTCATCATCTAGTGACTCCGAAAGTGAACTGGAAGATGATGAAGAAACCAAAGAACCAGAAGAAATAACTAAATCAAAATCCGAACAAAATAGTTCAGAAAGCAGTTCAGATAGCAGTGCAGAAAGCGACTCAGAAAGCGACTCAGATAGTAGTTCAGATTCTTCAGATAGTGATGAAAGTGAAAGTGAAAGTGAAACAGAAACAAAGACAAAAAAGAAAGAGACGGCGTCTAACAAAACTGCTTCTAGTTCAGATTCCAGCTCAGATTCAAGTTCGGATTCAAGCTCCGACAGTGACTCATCATCATCATCATCATCATCATCATCATCATCATCATCAGATTCGGTCTCAGATTCGGACTCAGACTCAGACTCAGATTCAGATTCAGACTCAGAAACTAACACCAAAGAATCAAACAAGAAAAGAAAACAAGAGCAAAGTGACGATAAAGTTTCTAAAAAATTAAAGACCGAGGACTCAAACGTATCATCAACCACAGAATCAATAGACTCAATTGCAGCCACACCGGAACCAGAGTTACTACCAGGTCAAAGAAAACATTTTTCCAGAATTGATAGAAGCAAAATAACATTCGAAAACCAAGCATTACAAGATAACACCTACAAAGGTGCAGCAGGAACATGGGGAGAAAAAGCTAGTGAGAAATTATTACAAGTTCGTGGTAAAGATTTCACAAAGAACAAGAATAAAATGAAAAGAGGAAGCTACAGAGGAGGTTCAATCACCCTAGCTTCTGGCTCTTACAAGTTCACTGATTGAGAAAGTTTAAACTGAATAGCATATATATATATAGATTGATTTAGATTTGGTGTTTTAATATAAATAATTTAATACAATATGGTATTACATAAGCTCAATTGCTACTGCTACTACTCTGTTTCCCTTTTTTTTTTTTTTCCTTCGTTTTAGATTAATCTTACAAAGATCACATTAATAGTTCACAATGGCGAGCAGAAGAACAGCTCCTGTGAATTATAAAGAAGTAGATGATGATATAATCTCCGATGAAGATGGAAAAGTTGACGAAGATTACACGGGGAAGAAAAGGAAAAAGATGAATCAGAATTCGCCTTCAGATGAAAATCAATTGAAAAAGCGTAAAGCCTTAGAAGCAATGGAAACGTTAAAGCATGATTTGAATGATGAAAATTTATCAGATGAAGACTTAATCGAATTGACTCCAGACATACCAAAAGGATATATACCCGATGCAGTATCCAAGAATTTTGGCAAGAGTGATTTTTCATTTTTAAAATTAAAACCAGATCATTTTTCAAGACCAATATGGATTTCACCAAATGACTTGAGAATTATACTAGAGTCCTTCTCACCATTAGCGGAGCAAGCCCAAGATTTCTTAATTACTATTGCCGAGCCAATATCTCGACCATCGCACATTCATGAATATAGAATTACAGCCTACTCGTTGTATGCGGCCGTTTCTGTTGGATTAGAGACGGATGATATAATATCTGTTTTGAATAGGCTATCGAAAGTTCCAGTTGCCGAATCAATAGTTAATTTCATAAAAGCAGCAACTGTTTCCTATGGTAAAGTGAAATTAGTTTTGAAACATAACAGATATTTCGTCGAAAGTACCCAAGCTGACATTCTACAAATGTTATTGAAAGACGAAGTGATTGGGCCCTTAAGAATACAGGATACTGGAGATGGTAGTAATAATAACAATAACAATAATGGATTAACAGAATCAGCAGCACCAACAAGAGATATAAATATACCGGGGACAAAGAAACTAGATCCTGAAAGCGAAGAAGCTAAAAAAGCAGAAGCAGAAGATATATTTGCATCAGTCGTTGGCAACAAAGACGAAGACGATGATTTAGATACTGTACATTCATTTGAAATATCGCACGATTCTGTTGAAATTGTCAAAAGAAGGTGTCAGGAAATAGATTACCCAGTTTTGGAAGAATATGATTTCCGTAATGATGCTAGAAATGTAGATTTGGAAATAGATTTGAAACCATCAACGCAAATCAGACCATATCAAGAAAAGTCATTATCCAAAATGTTTGGTAATGGTAGAGCAAGATCAGGAATTATTGTTTTACCATGTGGTGCTGGAAAAACGTTGGTGGGGATCACAGCGGCATGTACAATAAGAAAATCTGTAATTGTTTTGTGTACATCATCAGTATCAGTTATGCAATGGCGACAACAATTCTTACAATGGTGCACGATTCAGCCGGAAAATGTAGCTGTGTTCACATCTGAAAACAAAGAAATGTTTGCTAGTGAGTCAGGGTTAGTTGTATCGACGTATTCCATGGTTGCAAACACGAGGAATAGATCGCATGATTCTCAAAAAGTAATGGATTTCTTACGATCAAGAGAATGGGGGTTCATAATATTGGACGAGGTCCATGTCGTTCCAGCAAACATGTTTCGAAGAGTTGTAACTACGATTGCTGCACATGCAAAATTGGGATTAACAGCTACATTGGTTAGAGAAGATGATAAGATTGATGATTTGAATTTCTTGATTGGACCTAAATTATATGAAGCCAATTGGATGGACTTGGCTCAAAAAGGTCACATAGCCAACGTTCAATGTGCCGAAGTGTGGTGTCCTATGACTTCTGAATTTTATCAAGAATATTTGCGAGAAACCGCTAGAAAACGGATGTTGTTGTACATTATGAATCCAACGAAATTTCAGGCGTGTCAATTTCTAATCCATTATCATGAAAAGAGAGGCGATAAAATCATTGTATTTAGTGATAACGTTTATGCATTGCAAGAATATGCTTTGAAGTTGGGTAAACCATTTATTTACGGTTCGACACCACAACAAGAACGTATGAAGATTTTACAAAATTTCCAGCACAATGATCAAATCAACACGATATTTTTATCGAAAGTTGGTGATACCTCGATCGATTTACCCGAAGCGACATGTTTGATACAAATTTCTTCGCATTATGGTTCGCGAAGACAAGAAGCACAACGTTTGGGTCGAATCTTGCGAGCCAAAAGACGTAATGACGAAGGGTTCAATGCGTTTTTTTATTCGTTAGTGTCAAAAGATACTCAAGAAATGTATTATTCAACAAAAAGACAAGCATTTTTAGTTGATCAAGGTTATGCATTCAAAGTCATCACCCATTTGAGTGGAATGGAACAGTTACCCGATTTAGCGTATGCATCACCCAGAGAACGCCGTGAATTATTGCAACAAGTATTGTTGAAAAACGAAGATGCAGCTGGATTAGAGGTTGGCGATGACATTGACACAAACTTTATATCTAAAGAGAAACGTGCAAGGTTAGAGGAATCAAACAATTCGAGTGCGACAAGAACAGCTGGTTCGTTAGCTGGTTTAGCTGGTGGTGAGGACATGGCATATATTGAGTACAGTAAGAATAAGAACAAAGAACTAAGAGACGCACATCATCCTTTGATTCAAAAAATGTATTACAAACAAAAGAACAAAGATAAGAAGAAGTAGGAATAGTAGTAGTCTATCTGTATATTGTATATATATATATATATATATAAGTCAAGCATTTTTTTCTGTGGGTGTGTTTACCTGGTGTGCACCAAAATCAAAAGTGTAAGAAAATTTTGAATTTTTCACCTAACCTTGTAGAGTGGATCAAAATGCTAACGACAATCTTTAAAAATAACAGGTCTATATTGTTTGCTAACAGGATAGTCTCGCCTGGGTTGATACGTTATAATTCCACTTTTGATCAATTGATCAAGAACACAGAGGAGACAGAGAAGAACCACAACGAACAGAAACCAGTATTGAATATAGATGAGTTATTAAATAGTCCAGTACCTCCAAGTACATCAGATCTGTTATCTACATCATCGCTTGAAAATTTTGGTTATGATACGAATAAGCAACCATCACCAAGGGAAGTTGCCAAAAACTATAAAACCATGAGCAGAAATGCAGGAAGAAGTGTTGATATAGACTACAACAATGTTTCGAGGGGGTTCAATCAGATCAAAAGGTTAGTCTCCGATAATAAAATAAGGTACTTGCAAAGAATACAGGCTAGATATATCAAACCTGCTAAATTAAGAAAACAGCAGCAGAGTGAACATTGGAGAGCCCATTTCAAAAAGCATTTCAAAGAAACTTTAAGTCTCATCAAGGACGCAAAGAGAAGAGGGTACTGAGTGTTGGTGATATATTGTAAATAGACAAATGATAATAAAGAATTTGAAGTATCAAAGTATAGTGCTCTATCAGTTCAATCTAGCTAATCTAATATTCAACTTTGTATCTGGTTGTGCCATATCCGTATTTTTGTGGAACGATATCAATATCGATGTGTCATAAAAATGTAATGTAACCAATACGTCGTGGTTCAATTTTCCATCGTGCGTTGGTACTACGTTAAGACAAGGTTGAAAGCTGGCTTCTTGGGATATGAATACTAAATGCGCTGTGTCTGCATCATAGCCAAAATCTACATTTCAGAACCACAATATAGGAGTAGAGGAAAGTTATTCAACAAAGGTCCAAGCTTGGTAAAGGCCGCTCTGTGTCCAAAAAGATTAGACAAAACCATTTTGTCAGCTTTCAATAGCTCGAAACAAACATTTTACCTATCTATCTATTTATTTTTTCAAATATTTCACCAATGCGTATATATTTCAGATCGTACATTCTTTGCGTTTGGAAAAACGTCTGCTCGACTGTTTATAAATTTTGTTATCAAGATTTTTTGATTCAATGCGCTTAAATCTTTGAATTAAAGCATACTAGAAAAACAATTGAATCTTGGAACCACTCTTTTGCATATAATTGATTGCTATACAGACTATACCCCAACAGACTGGATGTTACTTGATTACTAAAGACATTTACCCAGGGTTAAGATCATTTTGCTAAATACAACGTGTTGATAGATATACTTAGATACCATGCCGATAGATTCAGACAGTAGACCACAAGTGAGGGCCATTCCCGCCATCACGGGACAAATTGATCACAAAAATGCTTTCCATGTATTCCCCCCACAACTCGAACCTTATAGAACCAGTGTAATAGCGTATGGGGCGTCTTTGCTATCCACGTTTGCAGGGTTCCCGTTTGATACAATTAAAACAAGAATGCAGACACATCGAAATTTCGCAAACTACTTTGATTGCATCAAAAAGACCTATTTGAAAGAAGGCACAAGAGGGTTCTTCAGGGGTATATGGGCACCATTGATATCTACATCATTTTCAAAATCAATCAGTGTCTCCATTTTCACATTTGTGAAGCCTTATTCGTACAAACTATTGTATGAGAAGATTCCAGTGTTGAATCAAATAGATAACTCTCACCCCTTTTTGAAAAACATCCCTGTTTGCTTTATTTCAGGTTCAATTGCCGGTGGAGGGGTTTCCTTGTTTGCCTGTCCGTTTGAATACACAAAAATATTTGCTCAGTTGGAGAAACTATTGAAGAACAAAGCAGTTCGAGAGTTCCCGGTGAATAGCATACAAAACAGCAAGAATAGTTCAACTTCAACTTATACAATTTTAAAACAAATACTAAAATACGATGGATTTAAGGGCTTGTATACTGGCTACAAATTACATTTGTTGCGGGATTCAATAGCGACAGGAACTTACTACTCGTTATACGAATCGATGAAATGGTCGATGAACGATTTGATAAATGCGGACCCTTCAATTTCGTCCCCTATATCAGTGCTATTAGCTGGCGGATTATCTGGTGTTTTTAGTTGGATGTTGATATTCCCAGTGGACACAACCAAGTCATTAGTTCAAAAAGATGCAGTTACAAATATACTACGAAAATCTCAGGGGTTACAACCTTTGCCTTTGAAAATCAGAAAGTTGGAGAAATTCAACAAAAGAGCTTATCGAGGTTTAGGCGTATCTATCACAAGATCATTTATTGTAAATATGGTATTTTTTGGTGCTTTTGAGCTAGGCATGATATACATAGCGTGACGATATAATAATTTATTTTATCTTGATTTTTTACGCCCTCTGTCTGAATCATGCTCGTAAGGTTTGGTTGGCGCTGAGGGAACTCTTACTCCTCTTGTTTTTCTTTTCGGTAGTTGTTGAGGTTCTAGTATATCTTTCAAGGAGTCTTTGATAGGAGATTTTGACCTTGTTCTTGATGCTGGTCGACCTTCCATTTCTTGATATCGAGATTGTCGAGCTTTTTTGTACTCTTCATACAGAGACTTTCTTGATGATAGCTTGGGAATCTCTTGTGCTGAGAGCGATGGTGATCCAATAGAAACATTACGCGTCTTTGGGTTGTCTAACTTTTGAACTTCATCTTTATTTTCATTTTCCTCTTTGGTATTATACTGTAAATCATCGTTAGGACTTAACGCGTTTAGTTCTTCTGTGTTTGTTTCATTGTTTTCAGCAGTGGATTTAATTGTTTCTTCTTCGGAATCAACTTCTTCACTTTCGTGAAATTTCAAACTTTCAAGTTGCTTTTTGAGATTTGAATTTTTTAATCTTAATCTTTTTCTCCTTCTGAATCGTTTCATAGGGTAGCTAGGCAGGGTAGGATGCAAGGCGTTTTCTGCAGTGATTTTATTAACCCGCAGTGACATCAGATTGGAGAATAAATCGGATACAACGAGTTTGAATCTTTTCGAAACAGAGTCTAGTAAATCATCCAACTTGTGTTTTCTGGAGGTCGTTTCACCAACATCTTTTTGCAGGGTAATCTCCGAGTTATCACCACTACTTGTTTCAAGAACAGGTTCCACAGTAGTTGTATTGAATACTTGTGTCAGTATAAGTTCTTCAACAGACCGTTCTTGATGATTTTCAGGATTGTTAATTTCAATAATCTCAACATCTTGCTGTTCTTCTTCAACCTCAACATCAACATCAACAACTTCATTTTCAAGAACGACTTGCTGTTCTTCTTCTTCAACATCAACATTATTATCAACAACTTCATTTTCAAGAACGACTTGCTGTTCTTCTTCTTCAACATCAACCTCATCAATTTCATGTGCAACTTCATCAACGACTTGCTGTTCTTCTTCTGCAACCTCAACCTCATCAATTTCATTTTCAAGTTTATCAACGACTTGCTGCTCTTCATTTTCTTCTTCCACAACATCATCAGTTTCATTTTCAACTTCCTCTACGTTTTCTTCAGACTGTAGACTCAGAACTAATTCACTCACATCATTCTCCTGCTCAATCTCAATCTCCTGTTCAGTCTCATTTTCTTGTCCAACTTCCAAGTCTTCCGAATAATTGTCACTTGCATCACTAATATCACTCGTATCATTGATGTCTTCGATGATTGGAACTTCAATGGCTGGTAAATTCCATGATACCACATTACCTGTACTTTCCTCTAGATTGTTGTCAACATCTCGATCAGTCAGTGCAGTTACCGTACTTTCGACAACGGTTTCTATAATTTGTTCCTGCGATTCATCTTGATCTTTATTGTCCATGTTTTGAAAGTCTTTATCTTCCTGATGACCAAGTGAAATCTGTTCGTTTTCTGTTTCGACAGTTGGTTCGTCCCCTGGTTCATCTATCTCGTCACCTGGTTCATCTATCTCGTCACCTGGTTCATCAATCTCGTCCCCTGGTTCATCTATCTCGTCACCTGGTTCATCAATCTCGTCACTTGCTTCTGATTTAAATTCTTCTTGTGGTACCAGTGAATTTGAAATTGGCGATTCTAGATTAGTCATGTCATCAAACGTATCACTTATGGATTGAATTACTGGAACATCAACTTCGTTTTCAGCTTCAATTTTATCAACCTCAAGGTCTCCAGCTTCCGCAGACGTACCCTCTACTTCCTCCATCTCAACATCATTCTCTTGTGAGTTTTCGGATCCAACATCACTCTCATTTGTGTCTTCAACGTCATCTGAATCTATAGGTAGAATTTCGGGAGCTTCAATTGGCAGCAAACTAATATCTTTATGACTATCTTCATTTTCTTCTTCAAGATCTACTCGAGTCTCTTCTTTGAGTTCGTCCTGCGCTTCAAGTATTTCCATTTCCGTGTCCTCTGGTTCATTTGATGAAAAAGCTGGTGGTTCAACTTCGGGCGGTTCTATAACTGTTAAATTTTGATCATCAATTTCAATACTCTCCTCGAGCTCATCTTCTTCAACCATTTCAACTTCCAATCCGAAAGCGGATTTGTTCCCGGTTTCGTTCCCGGTTTCGTTGTCCCCGGATTTGTTCTCGGTTTCGTTCCCGGTTTCGTTGTCATCTCTTGCAACAGGTACAACTTCAGGTGGTTCTATAATTGTCAAATTTGAATATTCAATTTCGACAATGTCATTGTATTCTTCGTCATCCACTATTTCAACTTTCAACCCATCTTCTTCAATCTCACTGTTCTCAATTTCATCTCCTTCATTCATGGGCACAACTTCAGATGGAGTGATAATTGTTAAATCCTCATTGTAAATTTCAGTTACCTCCTCATCTAAAAATTCAACTTGTACTCCAACAACTTCATTTTCAACCACTTGAGACTCATCTTCGGATTGGGAGTGTTCTGACGGCTCGACAATTGTAAAATTGGTACTCTCACTCCTCTCCACCGATTCGAATTCTACCCCCTCATTTAAAAATTCAACTTGAAACCCTTCATATTCTTCAACATCCTCATTCTTTGGCAGATGTCTCTTCTCTGGCTGTTCGTCTTCAGGTATACTCGTTAAATTATCGCCATCAGTTTCCAAGTATGAATTTTCTTCAATTGTTTCAAGAATCGGTGGCTCTATATGATCTAATTTAGTGTAACCGAAATCTTTCACCATAGGCGGCTCAATAATAGTCAAATCATCATTGGTAGTTGAGTCTATATCCATATCTTCATCATCATTGCTTTTAGGCGAGCCATGGATTTGGTATTCGAGATCTTTGACAACGTCCAATTTCAAATTAAACTTTTGCTCAGTTTCTTTTAATTTCTGTAAAATAATTTCTGGCTCTTCTTGTTCGATAGTTTTAAAAATGGGTAATGGAGGTTGATAACTTGAATCTTCAATGTCTTCAATGTCTTCGTCATCGTCATCTTTGAAATCTTGATTATAATTAGAGCGTAAGTTCTTGTGCTTTGGCTTCATTGATTCAAATTGTGATTCATCGGCTAATGACCCTTCAGATCTATTATCGTCCATATCATTAACTTTCATCTTTTCATTACTCAATTCATGCGCATAAAACGCATCGGGTAACGGTGCAAAATTTTTGATATTGTTATCTTCCAGTGGGAAATTGACGAGGTCATTTGTATTAGTGTCCAAATGTGATTGTTCTTTGTCTTTGAAATCTTGATTTTTAGTCGTCAACATTTGGTTATCAGTGAACTCCGAATCTGCCATATAACCAGATTGATTGTGTTTTAATTTGTGTTCATGTTGTTGACGTTGGTACAAGACTGAGCTTGCTAATTGTAGCAAATTGTTGTATAAATTAGGTTGTGTTTGACCGCTTTCTTCGCCGTCTTCATCTTCATCTGCCTCTCCTTCATAACCCTCGGTTGAGAAATCATCGTCTTTTTGGAAATTTGTGTTGGAATCACTCTGCTCATTCTCTGACGATTGTTCCAGCGACCCATTCGATTCATTAGATTCCTCTTCATCTGAATCAAGGATAATTATTTCTTCACGAGGCTCATGTGACTCTTGTTCAACATCAGCAACGTCTTGTTTCTCGAAATCCATATGGTCTTCATTGTCATCCGCGTCTTCTTCATCTTCAACCTCTTCTGAGCTTATGGGACTGTTTTCATCATCATCTTCCTCTATTTCAGCTTCTTGTTTTGAGTAAAACGCATCCTCTCTGTTTGAGATATCCGATTCCAAACTTTTCAATGACGCATTTAAATAATCATGATTATTGTGAAATAGTAACCCTTCGTGCGTTTGGGTCGACAACGGATTATTGACGTAATCATTATTGTAATTGTATGAAAGTTGATCATTTTCTTGATCATGTTCTTGTTCCTCATCGTCTTCGTACTGATGATCAACGTCAGAGTTGTATTCGGCTTCATCGACATTTTGGATATTATACTTTTGGTTTGATAGTCTTGGTCTGCCATCAACTAAATTATACGGCACGTTATTGATGCCGTAACCTTGAAACACGCTCTGTGCGCTATACTTTGTTTGCTCATATTCATCGGCAACATCCTCAGACATCATCTCATCTTGAAACTTTGTATCCTCAAGATCTTCTTCTTCATCGGCAACATCTTCAGACATCATCTCATCTTGAAACTTTGTATCCTCAAGATCTTCTTCTTCATCTTCTTCATCTTCCTCTTCCTCCTCGGGTTCTTCGTCATTTTCTTCTTCTTCGTTGTCATCGTAATAATTTGTCTCCAGTATTGGGTTCTCGTCAGCTTCTGATTCTGACAAAATCTCAATTACATCGTCGTGAACAATGTCACCCTTTTTAGTTTCTTGTTCAATGTCTTTATTTTCATCATCATCAAATTCATCAAATTCATCATCGTCATAAACGTCATCATCATCGTCATTGTCTTCATCATCGTCGTCATCGTCGTCGTCATAGTCGTTATTAACATCCGCGTTTCGGCCTCCTACGCCATGCTCTAGCTTCAACCCACCATTGTTGATCAATTGACCCAACTTGTTGAAATCCTCATCAAAGTGTTTTTCACGGTACTTTTGCTTCAATTGATGTAACTGATTAGCCTGATTCAATTGATTCAATGACTCAAGTTCTTGCTTGTTATCTAGCTTCAAATTCTTATATCTTAACTTCAAGCCATCAATCCAATCAATCACATCATCGACTTGGTTAGTGATGAGTGGTTGTGATAGTGTGGAATCATTTTCATCTTGAGATATATTTCTGATTGAATTTTGTTGTTTTCTTTTAAATTCAAATGGTGATGGAAATTGATTTGATCCCATTCCAGAATCAGTGGTGCTTGGTATATGTTATTATGGTTTTTATTTTATTTTTTTTTTTTTGCTTGTCGAATATCAGATTCTCACGACACTGGAAAAAGTGTCACTTCCGAATCAATCTCAGATTCACAAACGCTGGACCAAGATTATTGAATTTCAGGTTACTTGTTTTTTTAGTCAGAATGAAAATACAAAGTTTATTTTTAGATTATAGACAAAACAACTGACCCTGGTGAAACTGATTTCAAGATCAACAGCAAATTTCATACCATTCTATAACACTAAGGGAGAGTTTGAGAATTTCAAGATCAAATGGTGCAAAAACAAAGCCGATCTTTTGAATTCATCGTTTAAGATGATAAAATCAAATTAGAAATGCAGTAGCAGTTGTAGGAGACTTGAAATTGTAGGATAAATGATTAAGCGAACAGATAGGTGGTGCACT
This sequence comes from Insectozyma sakaeoensis, assembly GCA_030569255.1. Taxonomy (NCBI): domain Eukaryota; kingdom Fungi; phylum Ascomycota; class Pichiomycetes; order Serinales; family Debaryomycetaceae; genus Insectozyma; species Insectozyma sakaeoensis. The sequence goes on along the minus strand of JAJMKJ010000035.1, from coordinate 94,295 downwards.
GATAGGTAGTTGATGTCCCCTCCCAAAGAAAAAGAAAGAAAAGTAGTATCATCATCTTGACGTGTCAGTGCTTTTTCTTCTTCCCTTAGGGAGTGTAATTGAAATATCAAAGCACGATAAAACATAGTACAGGTAAAATTTCAACTTCAAACAATTTGTGTTAGCAGACAGATAAAATGGAGAGAGTGCACGACCCCTTTTGTTTCTGGCTTATTGCCGTCTAGACATTTGATTAACAAGCATACACAAAAAAAATAAGTTGAACAATAAAAGTTAAAACTCGTAAATGTCAAAAATTGTTCGGAAGCATAAATTCACGACACATTGTGACTAAATAATATTTTACTAAAGGTGGTCAATTTACCTCAAATTGCGACACTAAACTGAAGGAAAAATTTTCACTTGCATGATGATGATGATATATACTATAGTGACTTGTTATTATTATATTATATTATATTATATTTAGTTTTAATGTGTAATAAACTGTTGATCGGTAGTCATGATTAATTTAGTACAAGTGGCGAAGGGAGGGTGGAAGCAGAAATTAGAGCCAAATTAGGATTTAGTGTAACAAATTCTAGTTTGAGGCATTGAGTTACAATTAGTACATGTGTGTTTGTTTACAGAGAGCTAACCAACATTTCTTAACCAGTAAACAAGTAGCTGCTACCAGGAAATGAACCAATAACAATAGTGTGTGTGGTCCGATGATACACGTCTAGTCTAGTCTAGTCTAGTCTTTATGCTGTTGCGATCAGCCTTCATTTCCTTTTATTTTTTTTGTACATTTTTTCTTCTGGTTCTATTTTTTTGGGTTGCGTTCTAAATTTGACTAATTTAGTAAAATAATCGTGACATATAGATACATGCCTTGGGTTCATAACGATGCCCATTGCAAAGAAAAATAAATCAAGTAAGAAAATAAGAAAGAGCACAAACAAAACAATAATCAATAAACAAACGAGAAAACCAATTCAAATAATCACAAACTTGACTTTAAGGCTGGAAATGTGAAATTTACAAAATTTCATGTATAGGTTATGAAATTGGAAACAAATTGGGTTTTATTTCTTTTCTTTTTCTCACTAGTAGCTTGAAATCCCAGCCTTAGGTACATCTCAATTGATTATTGTTGTTAACTTTCCGGAGGTTTGTAGTAAGTGGGCTTCGATAATAATAGCGTTTATCACGGATGCAGGATTAACTTCAACGTTGTTGGACTAAATGCTGCAATTAACTCACCTGTATGTATTTGAGTGGTTTTCTTTTTCAATTCTCAAATGGAAAGATTTATTATTCAAACAACGATCGACACAAAACAATCAGACAATTCTGGTGTCTTAGTATCTTGTAGGGTTGGAACTCAGTAGAAAAAGAAGAACAGGATATACACTTGAAATCATCATGTATGTAATAAATGCTAAAAACAGCCAAAATGCATCCTAAATTATAATATTTTTATTTTTTGTTTATTTTTTATTTTTTTTTATTTTTTTTTATTTTTTTTTTATTTTTCCTCTTCTTAGTTGTGTTATAGTCCCCGTATAGACATGTAGTAGTAGTATTAAACACACACACATAAAAACACAAATTACATTGAAATTTTAGACTTTGTCTATTATTAGTTACAGTTAATCACTTGTGTCTCTTCTCCTCCCTCATTAGCAAAAATTCACTATAAATAGTTTGACTCAATCCCTTGTTTCCCTCTCTCTCTTATTTTTAAGTTTATCAAGATCCATCTTCATTTCACACATCCTTGCATTAAACAATTATGACTGCTGAAACTGCCACCAATTCCGACATTGAAGCTCAAGTCGAAAACCCAGAAAGACCATTGTACGAACCAAAATACGATGAACAAGACACCGCATCACCATTGAAAAACCACTTGATTGCATTTTTAGGTGAATTCTTTGGTACATTTATCTTTCTTTGGACTGCATTTGTAATTGCCCAAATTGCTAACCAGGATCCTAATATCCAAAAGGCGCCAAACACAGGCTCAGACCCACAACAATTGTTGATGATTTCATTTGGTTTCGGTTTCAGTGTTATGATGGGTGTTTTCATGTTTTTCAGAGTCAGTGGTGGTAACTTGAACCCAGCTGTCACTTTGACCTTGGTCTTGGCGCAAGCTGTCGAGCCAATCAGAGGTGTCATTATGATGATTGCCCAAGTCATTGCTGGTATGGCTGCCGCTGGTGCTGCCTCAGCAATGACCCCAGGTGAAATTGCATTTACAAATGGTTTAGGCGGCGGTGCCTCAAAATCAAGAGGTTTGTTCTTGGAAGCCTTTGGTACTACCATCTTGTGTTTGACTGTGTTGATGATGGCGGTTGAAAAATCAAAAGCCACCTTTATGGCTCCATTCGTCATTGGTATTGCATTATTCTTGGGTCACTTGGTCTGTGTCTACTACACTGGTGCTGGTTTGAACCCAGCAAGATCTTTTGGTCCTTGTATTGCTGCTAGATCTTTCCCAGTTTACCACTGGATCTACTGGGTCGGTCCAATCATTGGTTCCCTCATTGCTTTTGGAATTTGGAAATCTTTGAGATTGTTGGGTTACAAAACCTGTAATCCTGGCCAAGATGCAGATGAATAATTGTGTAAATAATGATAAAATAATAATACTAATGCTAATATAAATACTAATAATAATTAATAATCACAAAAGAAAACAGAAAAAAAAATAAATACATTATGACGAAATAATCAAAAATATAGTTGATTTGACTATAAGTTAATATAATAATATATACAACAATAATTATAAAAAAGTAGATAATCATTTTGATAATCATTTTGCTCATTTTAAACTCATGGTGAATAGCAAGTCGTCATCATCTTCTTCGTCCTTGACTTTTGACGATGACTTGGTTTTAGCAACGGACGCTTCGCAGCCTTCTTCTACTTCTTCGTCATCTTCTTCAAATACGTTTTGGTACGCAATTGATTTGTAACTGTAGATCGAGGGAGTGGTGGCTAAGCCACTAACAACGGTTGTTGGACCACTTTTAGCTGCTGGTTTTGTAATCAAGTCTACTTTCAGGGGAGATTGTGGTTTCTGTGGCAATTTCAGGAGCTGCTGCAGCTGCAGCAGTGGTTGATTTTGTTGACTCTGTTGACTTTGTTGACTTTGTTGATTTTGTCGTTGTTGTTGCTGTTGTTGCTGTTGTTGCTGCTTTTGTTTCTGTTGTTGCTGCTGTTGCTGCTTCTGTTGTGATACAGAAATTATCGCTGTTGAATTCTGCAGCAATGGCAAATTAGTCGATGCAGACCTCGATTTGATGAAATACTTGTTTGCAAACTCCTCCTTAGTTCTTGGACTCGATGAAGAGTCCTTCAACTTTGAAATCAGCGGTTGATAATGTTGATCATAAGAATTCTGCGGTGAATTCAATGATGATTTTCTACTTGACTGACGTGATTGCAAAATAATACTTGCATTAACCGAGTCGCTTAGATGTTGGTGTTGATTCTTCATCATTTGAAATCTGTTTAAAGATTCGGTGCCAATTGACGACGATTCATTGACTGCACTCGAGCTTGTATTCTTCTGCTTGTTTGAGAATCTCAAATCTGATTTACTATCAATCATGCGAACAAACTCGTTGATGTCATCCTCAATATACAAACCACTCAACTGTGCATCGACGCTGTTACTTTGACCCATGTAATTCTCCAATTGTGAGTGTGGTGTTTGCTGTTTGATACTAATACTGCTAAACCTTCTGCTTGCTCTCGAACCAAACGAACTCGAGAAATGTGGTGTATTATTGGTACTATCGGGATTGTACATCAAATCATCCTGGCCACCGTTTGATGAGCTGATAGATCTTGGAAATGGAGAATCATAGCTCACTGTATTGTTGACAATGGGAATAGTGTTGGTCGATGGGGGGCCACTTTTTGGATTTCTCAAAAATGCAGCTAAGGAAGCATTCGATGTTGACTTGTTGCTTGTTATTGATATTTTTCTCTCTAATGAGGACGATAATATAACCGGTTGTGAGTTTGCCGATTTCAAAGGTGGCTGGGTTGGCGGTGGCAGGTTATTTATTGACCCAACTTTAAACGGTTGAATTTTGGTCGTAGAATGATGTGATTGTGTTTGTGTTTGTGTTTGTGTTTGTGTTTGTGGTTGTTGTTGTGATTGTGACAGTATTTGCGGCGCAGCTTGTGGTACTGGTGATGGCGACGGGACATTTGCAAGTTGTCTTTTAGTTGGCGATGCGGGAATTTCACGATCTAACTTTTCTCTTATCGATGAACTTGACGATGAGAACGGAGACAATGAATTATGTTTCCTCTCCACTTGTTGATTCTTCTGCTTCACCTCCTGGTCGTGTTTGATAAACTGAGTGGTGAAAACTTCCTCATTTTCATGTAGACTAAAATCACAGTGATTTCTATAAGCGATTGATATCTTTAAACAGCCAAAGCTTGTTTTGATTGGCTGGAAAGACTTTTGTGTTAAATGTGATTCAGTCAATATCTCCATTGGAATTATCGACTTGGATAAACCAATTCTACCTTTTGAGGTTATCGGTTGGTTACCATCCAAGATTTTATTACCAAGAACCAACTTATTATTATTGTTCAAGAAGTTCTTTTTTAGTTTGAAAGTTGGCATAATTCTCGAAAACCCGTATATGCTCCTGAACAAAATGATTGCTTGTTTATATATAAGTGGCAATTCGTCGATTATTTGATTCGACGAAAATGACTGATCAAATTCAATCAACCATCTTTCCAACACGACTTCTTGCTTTTTCCCACCCGACTTTGCAACCGGCCATGAATGCTTGTTGTCATCAAACAATACGAGAGTTTGGTTGATAGGCAACTGTCGTAAATCAAGATACGTCTCGATGATCATCGGTGGAATCAGGGCCACGTCAACGGATTTCCACAATTTTAGTTCATCCTTGTACAACTCGGGAAACAAGTACATGTGTAGATTAAACCATTTATTAATCTTGTTTCCAGTCTCATGCACCTGGGTTGAATGCTGATGTTGATGCTGACTCTGTTGTTGTTGTTGTTGAACCATTGCTGGTGGGAATATTGTGGCTGACTCGGGTTGCGTTCTTGAATCGAGAATAATCTGAGCTGACTTTGAGAAAAAGTTTTGAATCACTTGATTCATTTTCGTCGATTGTTTCTTGGACGAATCTGACGACATTTCTGATATAGATTGATTGATTGATTGATTGATTGATTGATTGATTGATTGGATACTTGTGGTGAGTGGATAATATTATATAAGTTGTAAAGATTTAAATAGATATAGCCAATAGATGATTATGACAATCAATAAACATAATAAGATTTGATATACTTGTTTTTAATAGCTCTGATGAAATAAATTGTTGTGAATTGAATGTGAATTACAATAAAATGTATTAGAAAATAACCAAATGAAATAAAAAAAATTAAATTAAGAATAACGTGTCAAAACTAAGTTAATAGTTGAATCCGATAGTAGTAATTGTATGTGGTATAGTATTAGTTATTAAATGAATAATAATAACCACCAACTATACGATATGATAAAAAGTTGTTGTGCCTCTATTTACTGTGACTATATTAACACTGAAGCAAAAAAAAAAGGTGTGGTTTTGAAGTAGAAAAAAATAAATATACAAGCAGCAGAGACAAAATATAACAGAGACAAATAAATATATAAAATAAAATAAAAGAAAATAAAAAAAATAAACAGCTGGAAATGACTCAGTTTAACTTCACACAATTGATTATTTATAAACTTTACAATGACAAACGGCAAAAATGAGTAATATTAGATTTGACTCAAGTAATGAATCAAATGACGTAACTTAGTCAACAACATAGAATCAAAGTACCATTGATGCAACGAATGAAGCTGGACAAACAAGAATGTGAAAAGTGAAATGAATACTCTATAAAAGATGTATTTTTTCGCAACTTTGGAGTATTTAAAATAATGTTTGTTACATGATTGCAAGAGCAACTACATAAAGTCTTGAACCTGGTAGAAATTCAAATTTAACATTACAAAAACTATCCCAGTGCATGTAATTAGCCTTTTAAAGAAGCCAGGTTTTCAATTAAAATTGGGAAAAACAAATGATGACTAACTTAAATTAATAATCATAAATTAATGTGCTCGTGGTTTAACAATGACTTGAGTTAAACTTTACAAAATAAGGGAGAGAATGCGGAGGGTAGGTGCAAATGATTAACCCAATATGGGATTAATTTAACTTCAAACAGCGGTGTGAATTCAAAGTGCTTAAAAAATAACAACAACAACAACAATAATAATGAAAACAAGATTAAAAGAAAAAAAAAATATATAAATAAATAAACGAGAAATAAGAGAGAGATAAGATAAGATAAGAATTTATATAGTATTATATAAACATACTGATTCAATATTCTGTTTATGCAACTTGTGGCAAAATACATATATATATCGTATTATTCATTTGTTGGAACATATTATACTGTTTAGTTTGATTAACCTCGTTATAACCATCAGTTACAAGCTTTTTTTATTTGATCAATCATTTGGTAAACCAACAACCCTCTTGCTTTAGTTTTTTTTCTCCGTCTTTAGTTAAGGTTTGCACCCAATTTTATGTTTTTTTACTCCACTTTGATGACAACAATTTTCTGTTCAAATGACAAGGTTTTGATATCACATCAAGACATTAGTCAAGTCAAAAAACTAAAAATATTATTATGACAACATTTCTTTTCTCCATCTTGTATTGTTTTGCCAAGTTCCACTTACTTTTACATTCGTATTTAGTAGTATATTGATGACACTACCATCTTTTAGCAAAAGTTACATGCGCGTGTTGAAACCTTTTAGCTTATTTTGATCAGACCTACTGCTTGCAGTGACAGTGTCAAAAAGTTTACTCTTTAATTGGGTGGTCCACGTGACCTTTTTTTTTGGTACATTTGGATTTGAAATTTTTTTTTCCTCTTCTAGATCATCGGTATTTGAAGCTAAAATAGACAACAGTGGTGTGAAAATGGATGATGTCCAGGCCGATGTTATGAGGACTCAATCCCCGAAGTCATACCTATATACAACACTTGCACAAACTCATCTTGGCGAGATTTCCGCCATCATCATATCCACATTAATCTCATGTGGCAGATTGACAATCCGAGAGTTGACCATACGAACTAAATTGAGTACCAAGATTGTGAAGTCGACATTAGTGTCCTTGATTCAATTGAATTGTATACAGTATTGGCACGAGGATTCATCAAAAGATTATTTCTACTCTTTTAATGAGGTTGGAGTATTAAAATTCTTACATAGTGGAGATATATTGAATCACATTACAAAAGACTATGGCCAAGACGAAGCTGAAATAGTTCAAAATGTTCTACAATTTGGTCATATCAAGTTGAAAGATTATTTGTCCCAATTTGAACATGACCCTAATTTAAAGATTACAAAACAAGAAATGTTTTTTAAATTATTCAATGATAAATGGTTAATCAAGTTGAATCAATTTGATTTTAACCCCATCAACGATATTTGGGTTAAAATATTTCAAGACACGCTTAAAAATTTACCAAGATCAACAACTGTTTCCGAAATAAAACGTGTTGCTGAAGCCAAAGAGAAAACAAGAGAACAATTAAAAAGATTGTTTGAACAATCCCACTCAAACTTGTATATAACTGAGAATGGAATAAAAAAATTGAATCCTGATTTGATATTGACGTTTAATCTAAACAGATTCAAGAAACATTTACGAACAAAAGCGTTGGTGAACCTAGTTAAATCGAGAATTGGGTTGTTAACGTCGAAAATTTATGAAGCTGCATTAAAATCGATTGAAAACAATTCGCCCGATTTAACTGTTCCCGAGATGGAAATTGATGACTTGATGAATGAGCCAAATGACTTGCAAGACCATTTTTTGACCATTGAAGGAAATTTATTGAGGGACAATAAGATAGTTTTCAGCGCGAGTGATATCAGTAGATTGTTGAGCAAAGAAATAGACCTATCAAACTCAATACAAACAGGGTTGCAAAAACGACATATTGAACCGAGTGAAGAACAACCAAACAAAAAATTAAAGTTGGAAAATGGTGAAAGCCATATCTTTACCGAAAAGAAAAACAGTCATTCATTAGATGTTATACAAAATCATCTCAACTTGTTGTCAACGGGGACCAACACAAATTTCATAACTCAAGTCTCACCAGGCCGTTACACGGTGCCATTTTATAATCTAACCAAGAAATTGAAAAGTTTCAATTTTGAGTATTTGGTGAAAACAACTTTAAAAGATAATGCATTCAAAATCTTACGTTGCATCAAACAACAAAAATTAACTGACGAAAAATCAATTAGTAATGCTGTGCTAATTAAAGAAAAAACAGTACGTAATGAGGTTTATCAGCTTATAAAAGCTGGATTCGTTGAAATCCAAGAAATCCCAAGAAGTGCCGACAGAGCTGCAAGTAAAACGTTTTATGCATTCCGTAACAAGGAACAGTTCAATTACGATTTTATATTAAATTGTTTAATCTATGACATGGGGGAAATTTTACAAAAAATTCAAGAGTTTAAGTTTGAAAACAAGATTTTGCTCGACAAGTGTAATAGAAGTGATGTCAAAGGTAAAGAAAACGAATTATTGTTGGAGAGTGAATTGAAAACTTTGCATGGTTTGCAAAATCGTGAAATTAAAAACATTGCAAGACTTAATCGGGTCAAATCGTTATATGATATATTCAATATATAATATTTCATTTGAATTCTTCTTCATCCTCTTCGTCTTCTTCTTCGTCTTCTTCTTGAACTACACCATTTTCAGCGTCCAATTTTTTAGCAGCCTCTTTGTAGTCAATGACTTTACCTCTTGTACGTCTACCAGTAGTGATTATATTACTTTCATCAATCTCTAACAAATCCTCCTCGTCGTCTTCGTCTTCGTCGTCATCCAATTTTCCAACTTCATAATCGCCGTCTTCCCCTTCGTCATCTTCGTCATCATCTTCATCTTCATCTTCTTCTTCGTCTTTTGCTTCTTCACTTTTCTCCGTTTTCTTTGGCAATTCAGCATCGTAATCTTTTCTTCTTCTCTTCTTTTGTTTTTTCTTATCTTCGTCTACTTCATCGTTGGTTCTTTTCTTTTCGACTACTTCCTCCTCCTTGGACTCAATTGGTTGTTCTTCAGTTTTGGTTGTTGTTGTGGTGGTGGCTTCTTCCTCAGACATGTTTCGAATTGTGTTGCTCAAGGTCAAGTGTTTTTTTCAACCACGACTCAGCAGAGAAAAAAAATAGAAAAATAATATAATACAAAACACTATATATATACAATGGTATGTATCTTCAACGTCTGTCTAATAGAGAGAAAGGTTATATGTACTAACTAATGTTTTCAGTCATCAAGAATAAATGTGAGTCGTACGACTAAGATGTCGGATTTCATAAATTATCGTATCAAAATATCAACCATCGACAATAAATATTACATAGGCACATTGTTATCGTTTGATGCCAATTTGAACTTGGTGTTAGCAGACACTGAGGAGACCCGAATTCCAAATAAAACATTCCAGCAAATGAAGAAGTCAACAACGGTGATAAAACCAACTTACGAAAAGAGGATGTTGGGCTTAATCATATTGAGAGGTGATCAGATTGTCAATCTAACAATCGAAAGTCAACAGCCGTTAGCGACAGTTAATGATCGATTGAAAGGCACAAGCACGGGTAAAGATCGACCCTTGGCTAAACCAGTTGGTAAGTTGAAAAAATTAGCTTAAATATATATGTGTATTAATATCTTTTTAACAACAAGAACTATTATTTTTGTGTTTCTTTTCTTGTGGTGCTGGAGTCAATGAGATTGTTGGTCCAGTTGAGCTGGATGGTTTGTTGCTATTCGTATCTGAGTCTAACTGGTGTTTACTTATCATTTCGTAGATATTCTTCAATAATTGATGGAAACTCAAGTCAACATTGTCTGAGCTCAACGCTGAGGCTTCGGTGAATAACAAGCTATTTTCCAGGGCAAAATTTTTCGCTTCTTCAGTTGGCACCGCTCTGAGATGGTCCAAATCAGATTTGTTGCCAACCAACTCGATTACGATATTTGCGTCTGCGTGTTCTTTCAACTCTTTTAACCATCTGCTGACATTTTCGTAACTTTCAGTTTTGGCAATGTCGTAAACGATCAACGCACCAACGGCTCCTCTATAATATGCTGATGTGATGGCCCTGTATCTTTCTTGTCCGGCTGTGTCCCAAATCTGTGCCTTGACTCTTTTCCCGTCAATTTCCAACGTACGAGTTGCAAATTCAACACCAATCGTTGATCTCAGTTCCAAATTGAATTCATTACGGGTGAACCTACTCAATAAATTCGACTTTCCAACCCCGGAATCCCCAATCAAGACGATTTTGTACAAGTATTCATAATCGTAAGAGTAATCATCTGTATTATCTGTCATTCTAGTCTATATGATGGTATTTGTAAATTATCGTTGAATAGGTGAAGCAGTCTAATGATCGAGTATATGACTATACTTTCAATATATCCTTCTAGAGTGAATAAAAGATTATGATAATATATTATTGATGTGTGTAATAATAAATTACAACAACTAAAAAACTATTACTTAAATGCACGACCTTGTAGAAAAATTATTTATCTAAAAATAACGTGTCACCGCAAAATATTTGTATATACGCACACGACGGTACAAACCACTGATATCGAATAACATGGCGGCAACTGACCTTCACTCAGCGGTGTAGAGCGACCCTTTGCTTCGGGATAATGTCTGGGATAACTAAAATATTTAAAACCAGTCATTTGAATCTGGTATATAAAACTGTAAATCAAAAGCGCCGTAATAGGACCGCAAAATCCACACTGTGATCCATTCCATCATGGTAACCTAATTGTTTAAAAATCCAGCTCCATTTTTCTCATTCATTAAACTTCGTTTCCGTTAACGGTTGTACCTCCGTTGGGAAATTTGTATGTCTAAGCAATTGAGATTCGAATGCAGAAACAGTTTCGAACTAGCATAACAAAAAATGCACCAATGCCTTTGCCTGTTTTGGATTCCATCAACTTGCTTCCCCATACAATCCTTTGAGTTTAAAACTTTAACTTACAGGTCATTTTGATATCAAACTCGTTAAAATCGTTGATGAGCGAGTGGCTCCCAGCTAGTTGACAATCCAAACACAAAGTTGCTAAACGCGACACAATTTTTTGCAGCCTGAGATTTGTATGTATATTATTAATCCAAGTCCATTTGAGACTCATAAAACTGGGTAAATGTTTGAGATACTCTATTGGTTAAATCTTGGAATTACATGAGAATAGATTTCCTGGGGTGAGGATAAACGTGGAGGTGTCGCTACTTTGATTGTGTGCAATTTGCTTGAAACACAAGTTGCCAGCGCGTGTATTTGTATTCTGCAGGATACTACCTCGAATACCCAAGATTTATATAGCGAATGAACCACCTGTGGCAAAGTATTGTTGAATTGGGTAGGGAGTTGTGACGACAGATTTGAATTGCTGCAAATTGGTCCCCAAGGAGACATTAACTTCGAAATGCCTCCAAAGTTGACTGACCCATTGTCAAAGCTGCTTCAACTTTTAGATTTCTCACCTAGGCTATCAATAATAGCGACAAGTCTAAGATATTGTCAATGTGTGGTTTTGTGTCATGGAACAATAATTCAAAGTTGAAAAAAAAGGCAGATCGAGTTGGGATCTACAGAAAACGACGCGAAACGAACCACATGGCATCAGATTAAAAAACAGAAGCTAGCACGATTTCAATCTGTTCTTTCACTCATGAAGCTAGGGAGCAATGAAATAAATGTTTGAAACACGTAAAAAAACCATTATTGGAATCGAAAAAATAAAAAAAAAAAAAAAAAGTGGGGACGAGACTGGGAAAACAAACCATCACAACACGAGGGATAGGTTGTAGCAGAAACTATATCGCCTACTACAACTTATTTGAACAAGTTGCAAAGTAGATTTACCCAGCTTCGACTAATTCATCGTTTGTTCAATATGTTCATGTTCAGTTGTTCAGGTGGTGTTTTGTTATTGTTTTTTTTATTTTTTTTATTTTTATTTTTTATTTTTTTTTTTTCTGTTTATTATTATCATTCTATTTAATTGGTGATCAGTTTTTCTCTTTCAACTCCCTGAATAATTTTCAATTGATCAATTATGTCTGATTATTCTATTCAAGAAGTGACTACCACTGCTTTTCAAGACCAAAAACCCGGTACTTCAGGTTTGAGAAAAAAAGTTTCCGTATTTAAACAACAACATTACACAGAAAACTTTATTCAAGCTATATTAGATGCAATTCCACAAGGGTCCAACGACGCCACATTAGTTGTTGGTGGTGATGGCAGATACTACAACGATGAGGTCATCCAATTGATTGTTAAAATCTCTGCTGGTAATGGAGTTAAGAAATTGATTCTTGGCCAAAATGGTATATTATCTACACCAGCCACTTCGCATGTTATTAGAATTAAACAAGCTACAGGTGGGATTATTTTAACTGCTAGTCATAACCCAGGGGGTCCAAAAAATGACTTGGGTATCAAGTACAACTTGCAAAATGGTGGACCAGCGCCTGAATCAGTCACCAATAAGATCTATGAAATCTCAAAACAATTGACCAGTTACAAGATTGTTGACTTGCCAAAGGTAGATTTATCCAAGATTGGCTCCATCAAATTGGGTCCTCTTGAAATTGACATAATTGACAGTACCAAAGATTATGTTGAAATGTTGAAGGATATTTTTGATTTCCCATTGATAAAAAGCTTTTTGAAATCGAGTGTTGAGAAGTATGACTTTAAAGTGTTGTTTGATGCATTAAACGGTGTTACAGGTCCTTACGGTTACGAATTATTCATTAAAGAGTTTGGGTTGCCAATTACATCGATTCAAAATTACAAGCCATTGCCTGACTTTGGTGGATTGCACCCAGATCCTAATTTGACATATGCAAAAACATTAGTTGACCGTGTTGACAAGGAAAACATTGCCTTTGGAGCTGCCTCGGATGGAGACGGTGACAGAAATATGATTTACGGAGCTGGAACCTTTGTATCGCCAGGTGACTCAGTTGCTATTATTTCAGAATACGCACATTCAATTCCATATTTTGCTAAACAAGGTATTTACGGGTTAGCCAGATCGATGCCAACTTCAGGCGCAATTGACTTGGTTGCTAAAAATTTGAAACTCGAATGTTATGAAGTACCTACTGGTTGGAAGTTTTTTTGTAACTTGTTTGATGCCAAAAAATTGAGTATTTGTGGTGAAGAAAGTTTTGGTACTGGGTCGAATCATATCAGAGAAAAGGATGGATTATGGGCAATTATTGCATGGTTGAATGTTTTGGCTAGTTTCAACCAGAAAAACCCAGATGTTGCACCATCAATCAAGAGCGTCCAAGATGGATTTTGGAAAAAATACGGTAGAACATTCTTTACAAGATACGATTACGAAGAAGTTTCGAGTGAAGGTGCCAACAAATTGATTGAATTGTTGCAATCTATAGTTGATGAAAAGAAACCAGGTGACGAATTAGCACCGGGCTACATTATAAAACAGGCTGATAACTTTTCCTACACCGATTTGGACGGCAGTGTTTCTAAGAAACAAGGATTGTTTATCAAGTTCGAGAATGGGTTGAGATTTATTGTCAGATTATCGGGTACTGGATCTTCAGGTGCTACTGTTAGATTGTATTTGGAGAAACACAGCAGCGACGAGTCACGTTATCAAGAAAGTGTTGATTCGTACTTGTCAAAAGAGATACAATTTGTGTTGGAGTTGTTGAAGTTCAAACAGTTTTTAGGTAAAGAAGAGCCAGACGTTCGTACATAGAAAAAAAAGGAAAAAAAAGAAAATAGGATTCATATATATACATGTAGATATATATTTTAATTGTACAAAATAAATAGTTTTATTTGTTTCAAACTTTTTGCTTTTTCTTTGCTTGGTGATCATTATCTTGGTCGTTTTTAGGATTCATATATATACTTTAATTGTACAAAATAAATAGTTTTATTTGTTTCAAACTTTTTGCTTTTTCTTTGCTTGGTGATCATTATCTTGGTCGTTTTCTCTCTTTATAGGCGGAAGCACAATCTGAGATTGTTGCTGCGGTTGTTGTATGGATGGGAGAACAGTTGGCGTAGCTGATGATGTGGTTGAAATGACGGGTGATTGATTATTTGGACTACCAGAGTAAGAATTGATGTTTGAATTCTTTTCGAAAAACTTATCCTGGTGTTGTTTGTATGTGCTTGCTTGTAGATTCATAACTTCGTCTAATCTCTTCTTCATTGAAGTTTCTCTCAACCTGGCTGCTTGTTCCATGGCCTCGAGCTCCATGATTCTGGTCCGGTACAAATCGTTGACCAACTCCAACTCGGAGATTCTAGTTTTCAACAATGTGTTTTCGTGGGAAATATCGTTATTAAATGCGTGATTGTTGTTGTTGTTGTTATTGTTGTCGGAGCTGTTGTTGTTGTTGTTGTCGTTGTTGTTGTTATTCTTGTTGTTGTCGTTGTTGTTTTTGTTGGTGTCGTCTTTGGAGTCTTCGTGCGTCGCATCATTCGACGACGACGATTGTTGTAAATTCATCAGTTGTTGGTTATAGTGGTCGGACCCCAGTGCCACCGTGTGCAAGGGTGGCAACGATGGCGTCGTCGACCTCGAGGCGGGGTTAATCATTGGCGACGACGAAATCTTATTACCTATAGCTGGTAATTTTGGAGGTGCAACGCTCGAAAAAATCGACGACGACGACGACGACGATGATGATGATGACGATGAGTTTGCTACTTTTACATCACCCCTCGTGTCCTTGTTGATCAACGATATTCCGTAGCTGTTAGCCTTGTTAGCTTTGAAAGTCGCACTAGGACCCAATTCGTTCGACATGTTTTCCAACACGCCAGCTGCCGCCTGAACCGACGAGGGCTGTGGTTCCTGTCTGACGGACGACGACGACGATGTTGTCGACAACAACAATGGTGACGTGATCCTTTGCAAGCCGGGCGCAAACTGCGTTGGCGTCGATGACGGATAATGCAATGGAACTTGGTGCGCCTGCAAAATATGATTTGGCAAATGTGGATGATGAGGTGGATGATGATGGCCATGATGTGATAGTTGCGATTGCGATTGTTGTTGTTGTTGTTGGAATTGTGTGGTGTTTTGTCCATGTTTGAATGTAATTGGTGAATTCGATGTTGTAGCAGGCAACAAGGGGGTCAATTCTTGTTGCGAGTTTTGACTCTTTGTCTTTTTCGATTTGGGCGACTTCCTGCCGTTTTTCCCACTACCGCTTTCTTTAGACTTTAATTCGGGTGTGTTTGGACTAGTCGACTTGTTTGACCCGGTACCGTTTGAACTACCATTCTGCTTGACTCTATTTCGTGACTTGATGGTATCTGTCTTCAAACTGATTGGTCTAGGACGCCCGTGCAATTTCAAAAACAACCCACAAGCATTGCATAGCACCTGTCCCGTCTCGTCTCTTCTCCATAACGGTGTTGTTTGAGTCTGACAATTCTTACATACAGGACTCGAAATATTCGATTTCGATGTCGTTGAGCCATTGGTGCCAACTTGAGTTGTAGGTTTCAAATTTGGATGGTGTGGGATCGAGTTTGACGAATTGGTAGCTGACGCTGGTGGAGACGCATCTTGGACTTTAGTTGGAGGTGTTGGTAGTTGTTGAAAATTATTCTGACCACCACCACTATTGTTGTTGTTGTTGATATTGTTGGTTGGGTGGTAATTTGGCGAGTCCAGACTTTTCAATGCTGGCGTAGCGAGTGATGGTGTCAAACTCGACGACGACTGCGACTGCGACTGCGACTGCGACTGCTTCAGACTTAAACTTGGCTTGATTATGGTAGCACTGGTATTAGCAGTTGCCGTAGTTGGAGTTGGCTCGCCAGCGGTTTGGTGTGCGACTGGAAGTTGAGATGGGAGTTGTTGTACTTCACTCATAGACGAATTCTAGGATAAATTGGGTAAAAACTTTGATTATATATCTTGCCTGATGATGATGATACCAATGTGTAATTTTTCCTTTATCTGTTCAAAGATAAGGGTTTTCTTTTGATTTTCAAAGGTTGCAATGAGACGAAAAAAAATATTTCTGATAAACACACTCACTGAAAAAAATAAAATACAAAAGAAAAAAAAAAAAGGCTAACAAATGATGGTACTATTATTATTCAAACTAATAGCTTGCTAGTCTCAGTAGTAGATGCTCTAGTGTAGTGTATGTGTTTCAATTGATGTAGTGTAGGAATCACAATCTATAGCTGCCCCTCTCCCAAAAACAAAAAAAGAAAAATGAATATTTTCCAAAATGGTAGTTGTCAAGATGTAATAAAGGTAATCTGTAACCTAAATGAGTGGGTTCAAATAAGCGATTGTGTTTGATAATAATGGTAATTATTATATGGAAGTTTGATACAACTTAAGACGAGTGAATATGTGATATGTGGGATAAGTGATAAGTGATAAAGTGTGTTTGAATGTTGGAATTATATTTTAGATGGGAAATGAAAATGAACAAAATATATAATAGGTTATCTAATCTTACAAGTGAAAAATTTTTATTTGCAAAGGTAAAAAAAATAAAAATAAAAATAAAAATAAAAAAAAAAAATAAAATATAAAAAAGAAAATTTAAAGATAAAAAGACAAAATTGACCCATGTACACACCCCCACTCTCTCCATAAGATAACAACAACAAAGCAAACAGGTAGTGCACTCTCCCCAATTTATATAGAAGGGTAAAGAAAGAAAAATTCCCACAGCACATAAAGTTAACTTAAAAATTTATCTATAACTCCTCCCTCTACATTCCCACGCTCTCATTTACATATCTATACACTTTATCTGATGGGCTAAATACACTTTTCTTTTAACCTCTTTATTTTTTTCCCTCCACTAGCAGAAATCTATCTAGATTGATCTCTCTTCACTTGGTTGAGGAAATTTTCATTCGGCATTTGCATCTCATCGATTTGGACGGCCATTTCCCCAAAAAAAAAAAAAAAAAAAATCTTACAAGGCATTATTTGCATTCGGCACTATGACCTAGAGATCTCTTGATTTTATTTTATTTCCACCTCAGGGAATCAAGGGGGTTTATTTTTTTGTTGTTGTTGTTGTTGTTGGGATATCGTTGTTCAAACTACAATCGTAAGTTAATATCAACACTAAAAATCGAAACCGTTTAAAATTGACACAATTGTCGATTTTGTGTAAACACCAACGTTTTCTACAAATCTTTTTTCGCAACCTCACAAAAGGAAGCATACTCCCATGAGCATACTGTGTTAGTTTTGCAACAATTTTAGATTTCTAAAAGTGGATATTGGAGGGAGGTGTTTGCTGAGGCTGGTTGTGTACTCCAACATTGGTAACTATCTTTGTATACTCTAAGCCGCACATTGTACATCTAAACAACTTTGTATCAACCGTTGACTCTATTTCACCAACGTATCGACAATTTCCACAAACAAATTTAAACCTATGGTACCCTTGTTTGAGAGAATGGAATGTGTTGGGTGCTTGGTGTAGTACCACTGGGTTATGCGATTGCGTTCTTGAGATGATGTTGTGTAGATTATGTAGATAGTTTTCAGGTGACGTGAAGGAGTTAGGGTACTTGAAGTGTAAATTTTGATAAGTTTGGTGATTTGTAACTGCATAAGTGGTTCTGTTACTATTCCCTGATACATCGAGCATTTTTTTCACACCACTGTTATCGTTGAGTGAATGGGAATTTATTACGATTTATAACCGGGTTAGACCAGAGTCATCAATGGGGGGGGGGGACATGCGTGTGTATTAGTTGTCAAGACGACAAGGTACGCAATTTACGAATGATAAGCTTTTATTGTGTAATTGTTGAATTAGCGATATCGCACCACCAGATCCATGTGCAACCGCGAAAACGGTTAATCAATGATGATAGCAGAGGTGGGTAAAGTGTCACAAGGGGTTGTTTTTTGAAACAAAGCCTCAGTGTAACAACTTTTTTAGTTGCAAAAGTGTCGATACAACAGACAATATTCAATTAAGGTGTCATGTCTTAAAATTCCTACTCCCATTGATTTCATGTCCCTTTGGCAAGAAAAGACCGAAAATTTTTGAAAAAATTGGGGTATATTCTACATGGGTGCCAAAGTCAGAGGAAAAAAATCCAACCTTGCTAAAAACAAGCTTTCCAGTTCCTAGTAGATGTAGCTAATGATACAATGTTGATAATCTACAGCAACGAAAATTATCAACGCAATGTTTTTGTTACTACTATGAACACACTTTCAAACTAGCTCTGAATCACCGTAGTTGCATTATCTACGTAAACATTATTTTCTACTATTCATTCGTCGTTGGCGCAACTCCAACACTGTTGGCCCGAGTAAGGCTAGTGTTTGGATCTGGTGAATGGATGCATTCGGGTGTGTCAATAGAATCTAATCTACCTCTGTGTCAGTGGTTGGCTAACGTCTCAAGATTACTAATTACTAATTTTGCTTGTTTGAGAGGAGGTGTCAAAAAATCACACGCGTGTAGCAAGAATTAATTATCCACTTACGGCTAAACTAATTCTGTATCAACAACAACAACAAGAACCGAGAGGATTTTACTGATAGAAGTTTTTGTCAAGGTAGGGTCTAGATCAGTTTTGTGAGATCAACACTACCTTTTTTTTTTCCAACTTTGAAATAACGCGTTTCAAAACAACCCTAAACACTAGTTGTGTTTTGTAGCTGATGTTGGTATGATAATTTCTCAAATTGGGGAATGGTTTCATAGAGGGTCACTCCAAGTGACCATGGCTCGGTTTCTCTCATCAAAATGCAATTTAAGGTTTTGAATTTTTGATTTGAAAATTTTTGATCGAAAACAACAATAATCAGCTACGCCCCCTTTGAATCATCTACAAGGGAAATAAAAAAAAAATATAATGTGTAAAACAGGACAGGGCGTCAAAATGATAGAATTTCGCTATTACCACCACACGATGAAACAGACAGAAAAAAAAAAAAGTACACAAAATAGAATGAAATAAAATAGCGACAGCAACACAGTACAAACAACGTATCTTCTCGAGCGATAGCACCATAAAACATGGGCGTAGTATCCCCAAGAAACATATGTCGGTTTTTTACCTCCCCAGGTGTAAAACCCACAATTTGTTCAATGGAATAGTTTACCAAACTTCTAAAAATAAACCGAGACGTGATTTGATAGATTGTTGCTAATTTGGGTCTTGTAAATTAAAGTTTCATCTATTTCGCATACTCTGTTGCAAATTTTGTACATAAACATGAAATTAAGCTAATTACAAACCTGTTTCGGTGTGGTATTTCACACACACAGTGCTTTTGTTTACAAAGTTTGAATAGAGACAATTCTAGTGGCAGCAGCCGGTTCTGGATGGCAGCTATTGTTTTATACGAAGTATCGTTTCGCCACCGGATCAACGATGTGTAAAGTCAGAGTAGTTTCAAGTGAAAAGTGTATATATATATATATGTATGGATTAGCTGTGTACATTTGGACATTATTGCACGCTGTTTACATTTATTGACTGCACAATCACACACATATATAATTTAAAGACACTGTGCTTGGTAGGTGAGTCTGCGCAAGAGGGGAAGCATGTAGGATCAATTTAGGGCTCGATGAAAATAGAAATGTGCAATTGTAGAATCTCCCCAGTCCAACAGTGTGTCTATCCAGTATCAATATCTATCTACCTGTCTGTCTGTCTGAGTGGGTGTGTATGGAGAAAATAGACAAATGGCAAAAATAAATAATAAAGCAAAAAATAAAATGAAAAGCGTAAAAAGAGAAAACAGACATAAAAGTCAACACTGTGAAAAGTACACTACATAGTAAAGAGAGTAGAAAAATACACTGTAGAAAAGTAGAGTAGAAAAGTAGAGAGTAAAAATAGATACTTATATATAGTAAAACTGGATATTAGATATATTCAGACAAAAAATCAACGTTGAAAAAATATAAAAAAAATATAAAAAAAATAAATAAAAAATAAAAAAAAATAAAAAAAATAAAAATATAAACAAAAGTTTGTTTTTGTATATATAATTTTTTCTTTTTTTGTATTGTACTGTATTTTGTATTTTGTATTTTGTATTTGTATTGATTACTTGATTAAAAATTTTGCTATCATCCGTTAATTCATATATCATATAATTCTTACATACTCACACTTTCCAATTATATTTATATATCTATACATATTTACATATACTTTACATAATTGCATATCATAATGGTTAATGGTCCAGCTGAACTTCGTAGAAAACTAGTCATTGTCGGTGATGGTGCTTGTGGTAAAACATGTTTATTGATTGTTTTTTCAAAAGGTACTTTCCCTGAAGTCTACGTCCCCACAGTGTTTGAAAACTACGTTGCTGATGTCGAAGTCGACGGTAGAAAAGTTGAATTGGCCTTATGGGATACCGCTGGCCAAGAAGATTACGATAGATTGAGACCTTTGAGTTATCCTGATTCCAACGTTATCTTGATTTGTTTTTCAGTCGACTCGCCAGACTCATTGGACAATGTGTTGGAAAAATGGATCAGTGAAGTCTTGCACTTTTGTCAAGGTGTACCAATCATCTTGGTTGGTTGTAAATCAGATTTAAGAGATGATCCTCACACAATTGAACTTTTGAGACAACAACAACAACAACCAGTCTCAACTTCCGAAGGCCAACAAGTCGCACAAAGAATTGGTGCTGCCGACTATTTGGAATGTTCTGCAAAAACTGGAAGAGGTGTCAGAGAAGTTTTCGAAGCTGCAACAAGAGCTTCGTTGAAAGCTAAAGATAAAAAGGAAAAGAAGAAAAAATGTGTTGTTTTATAAATCTAATCTTTTGTTACTTGCCCTCCTGTTTTTATTTAATTAGCTTTAATTCTTAAATATATAATCATTATTGTTTTGACATTTGATCTTGTTTATATTTTTATTTATATTTTAATTTTTTTTTTTTTTTTTTCTATTCTACTATTTTACTTTTTCTGTTGTTGTTGTTGTTGTGTTAATAATCGAAATTTAATACACTATGGGCTCACTAAGATCATTCATAAAGTCAGTGAGAAAGGCTAAAACAATAGCCGATGAGAGAAAAGTCGTCCAGAAAGAATCAGCCGCCATCAGGTCGTCATTCCGAGACGTTGGACTAGACCAAACAAGTCGAAGAATATCAATCTCAAAGTTACTTTACTTGTACATTATGGGCGAAAAGACCCATTTCGGACAGGTTGAATGCTTGAAGTTGTTAGCAAGTCCACGTTTTGCCGACAAGAGACTAGGCTACTTGGCGTGTATGTTGATTTTGGACGAAAACCAAGAGGTGTTGACCTTGTTGACAAACTCATTGGACAATGACATGCAGCACCCAAACTCGTTTATTGTAGGCCTAGCGTTGTGCTGTTTGGGGAATATCGCAAGCCCCGAATTGGCAAGAGACTTGTACCAGAATGTCGAAACCATCTTAAACACCAAAAATGCATATTTGAAGAAAAAGGCATGCATAGTTGCGGCAAAACTAATTGAAAAGGACTCCGACTTGAACGAATTCTTCATCAACAAAATCCCAGACTTGATACAAGAGAAGAACCCATCGGTGCTATTGGGGACATTAAGGTTGATAAACGCAAGCTACCACGCGATCCAAACCGAAGATGAAAAGAGTTTGTTGGTAAAGACGATTCCAAAAATTGTTAGTCACTTGAAAAGGGTCACCTCAAGTGGATATCAGCCCGACTATGATGTCATGGGAACAACCGATCCTTTCCTACAAGTTAGGTTGTTGGAGACATTGAGGATTTTATCCCAGGATAATCCCCAGTCGTACTTGGAGGAAATCAACGACGTGTTGACCCAAGTTGCGTCTTTGGATAGCGGCAAGAACTCGGCATATGCCATTTTATACGAGTGTGTCAAGACCATCTTTGCCATACAATCAGATCAATCGTTGAAGATCCTAGGGGTAAACATATTGGGTAAGTTCCTATCTACAAAGGACAATAACACCAGGTATGTTGCGTTGGACACGTTGCTAACTGTGGTCAATGTCGAGCCGTTGGCGGTGCAAAGACATCGCTCGACCATCGTCAACTGTTTGAACGACGGCGATATCTCGATCAAAAGAAGAGCTCTAGAGTTATCGTTTGGTATCTTGAATGACCAGAATATCCGAGTATTGGCGAGAGAGATTTTATCGTTTTTGGAAAACTGCAATGATCAAGAGTTGAAGTTGTTTGGTACGTCCCAGTTGACATTGGCCGTCAACAAGTATTCACCAAATGAAAAATGGCAGTTTGATACATTGATCAGAATGTTGAAAGTGTCGGGCAATTCAATCACACCAGACATAATATCCAACATTTTGGCGCTAATCTTACAGTGTAATGACATTGAGTTGAAAAAACACATCACAACCAAGTTATTGTTGAGTTGCATTGAAGATTCGACTCAGTACAGTTTGAATTTGATAACGGTGTGGACAATTGGCGAGTATGCAGACTTGATCGTTGGCACCAAATACGAAGATAGAGATATAACCGAGGCTATGATTTATAACATAATGACCAAGTTGATCAACTTGACCATCTTTGCCAAATCGGAGACGATACAATTAGTGTCATATATCTTAACCAGCATAATCAAATTGACAGTTAAGTTCAAATCGGGTGACATCATAGAGAAACTAAGACTAATTATAAACTCAAAGACTCATGATTCTAATTTAGAGATTCAAATTCGAGCCGTTGAGTACCAGGAGATTTTTAACCAAGACGCGAATTTGAAAAAGGGGTTGTTGGCAAGAATGCCACCGCCACCAGTCAAGCAAAGGGAAACGTTGACATTGTACAAGACCAAAGAGCCACCACAGCAGAAGAAGTTGGCTTCATCGAATGGGTTCCAGACTGATGATTTACTATTGGATCTCATTGATGACCAGCCAGTACAGAACCAGAAGGAGTTGTTGTCTGATATATTCAACGACACGAAAAAGCCATCCGTTGTTTCCAACAACGATATCTTGGACTTGTTTGACACGTCGCTGGACGCGGGACGCATAACTGCGTTTGAGAACCCTGACGTTAAGATAGTGTTTACGCCGAAACTGTTTGCGCAAGGTCAAGCTATCATTGAGACTTTGATCTCGTCGCCATCGCATGCAAATGTGAACCACGTCCAGTTGTTGATTGCTGTGCCCAAGTCGCAGAAATTGGTCATATCGTCGACTTCAGGTGGTGATTCTTTGTTGAATGGCAATCAAATCAAGCAAATGTTGAAAATAACCGGTAATCCAGGGTCGAAAATCAAATTGAGGGTCAAGATCAAGTACAATTTGAACGAGTCCCCGGTTGAGGAACAATTTGATTTTAACAAATTCAAAAATGATTTGTAAATAGGAGAAATATAAACTAGCATCTACGTCTTACTGTAAACGTATCACCTAGAATTGAGTAGATTGTGTCTAAACTCGTGTGATGTATCCCCTAATCTTCTACAATGTTCGACAGAAAAGTCAAAGCAAGCCAGCCAACAATCCTGCAACACTATCCTCCCAACCACCCCAACTGTACTTGATTACCCCAGGGTTAGATGGTGTCTGTGTACTTGATTACCTAGATGGTGTCTGTGTACTTGATTACCCCAGGGTTAGATGGTGTCTGTCCGCAGTCAACGGGCAGAGAATTGGATAAGATACCATCTGTGTCATTCGGGGGGTCAGTTCCTTTCAGGGGGGTCATGGTTATAATCCCGAGATATTTTATAGTTGCGGTGACGAAAAATTTCGCAATCATATAAATACCCAACCCAAACCTGTACCAACACAATTTCAACCCTTGTTTCAACCCTTGTTTTATCATCTTCCCACCATGTACTCGTTATCAAGATCAGTCAGAGCATCCGCACCATCCTACAAAATATTATTGCGTCATGCTAGTATAAACTCGGGCACGTATGGGTCCAAGACGTTTCCTGACTTCCAGTCGGCATTGAGACCAGTTAAAAAAGACGCCAAAGCTATTCTTGGATGGTCAGCTGCGTTCTTTGTCCTCTTGTTCGCTTGGCCAATAGCCAGTCACGATGCAAGTGACTTGTTGGACCATGTCAAAAATGTTGACAAAGGTCAAGAAGTTAAAGTTGAAAGAATCGGATTGAATGAGTTCAAAGCTAGTGTTGATATCCCACAAGCTTTCGTTCCTAAAGACAAGGACGAAGACGACGACGACGAATAGATAGGTTAGCCACAAACTACTAGTGTGGATTTATTTTTTTTCTTTTGGTTGCGAAAATTAGATTCCAACTGGCAATCAAATATCAAAGAACATCTATAATATACATTATTACAAATATACAATTCAATGAAATCAAAAAATATTGACAAAAAAAAAAAAAAATAACTAAAACATCTCTATGACTAAACTTTTTTATTATTGGGGGTGGTTTTTTGGGGTTTTTTTTTTGGGGGTTTTTTTCTCTGATTTTTTTTTAAACTGAAACACATTTTTTCTAGCAAGCTATGCCGCTGTAATTGTTGTAGTACGGGTTGTAGTGAACCAGCTGTATTGCTGGGTCAAACCATATAGGCTGCACGGGCTGTGGTGGTTGATGATAACTATAATTTATAGGTGATGAATATTGGTAAGTGTAATTAACTGGCGATGAGTAATGATGATGATGAGGATGAGGATGAGGATGGTAATTGTAATGGTAGTTGCTTGGTGATACTGGCGATGATACAAGTTGGTAATCATTTGTGGCAGGTGTTTGATCACCGTGTTTTTCTGCCCACAACGACCAGCACTTTTCCAAATTGAGCAAGTTGTACTCAAAATTAGTAGTTGCCAAGTTGAACTTGATTTCCTGTAACCAGTCCTTCTCAAGTTGGTTGATTGTCAATAAATTTAAATGGCAAGCGCCTGACCAACTCTTATTTGTGAATGTATTGTCGTCATTGAACTTGTTGGCTAGTATCAATGAGATGATCAAGATTTGGTAAACATTTTCTTGTCTGTATTCGTAGTTAGCTCTGCTGGTGTATCTTTGATTGATGTACTCCAATGCAATGATGATTGTAGATTTGGGCAATCTCGTAGCATACAATACCGATTTGATTGATTCCGACAAGGTTGTATTTTGTTCAAACTGCACTTTTAAAATGTTTGAAGCGCACCATACAATGAACTGGCTCATAGTTGCCAAATCGTAGTCCAAAGTGGTTGAGATACCGCCATTAACTTCTGGGACATTGTTGTTGACAACTGGTGTATACCTTGGATACTGGTGTTGCGGTAATTGTTGTTTGTACTGGACATGAGGCAATGTTTGCTGGGGCAATAATGTTGGCGCCTGGTAGTATGTCTGTGGGATTGCACCACACATGTACTGTTGTTGCTGTTGTTGGTGGTGGTGTTGATATTGGTACATATTCATAATATCTAGATCTATACCTGAAATACTAGTAGTAGTAGTAGTAGTTGTAATAGTAGTAGTAGTAGTTCGAGGACTTAATTAAAAGCTCGAGTCAACAAATCAATGGAATAGTTGAATGCAACTAGGTTCTTGTGATTGTGTAGGGAAAGGTGGGAAAATGGAAATGGAAATGAAAAGTGAAGATTGACTATTGGAGTAACCCTAATAATCAACTAATTTGATAATATATATATATATATGAGATGGATAAATATATATATATCAAATTAAATCAATAAAGAACTGAAGTTGATAAAGTTGAAAAAAAAAGAGGAAGGAGAAGAAGAAGAAGTAAAAGAAGAGAAAGAAAAATTTTAATGCATAAAACACAAATTAAAATATTGACTACACATTTGGTTAATTGCAGTGTATCTTTTTTCTATTGTTGTTGTTATTGTTAGCTACTCAGTCAATAACTAAGTAGGTGACTTAACTACTCAGTTATGGAGAAAATAGTAACCAACTAAATTAACATGTAATAAAATAAAATAAAATACAAAAATAAAAAAAATAAAATAAAATTTAATGAAAATTTCTTTCAAAAGGAAAAAAAAATTTTACATTTTTTCAGTCGTGCACGGGAAGGAGGATCTTGCCCAAAATTGACTACAAATTACTATTACATGCGTGTAAGGCTCAATTGGGCGGTCCCTTTTACCATTGAGCACTACCGCTACCAAATTATTTTGTGTCTAGAATGTGTGATTGTGTTATATAGTAGTATCCATTACGACACCAAACATATATATACACACATACACAATAACATAACTGAAACAGACAACACATCATCATCATCATCATCATCATCATCAGTAGTTTGTCATTCAAAGCTTAACTTAAATTTGGACAGCAATAACAATCCCTACCACTACGACTACTATTGTTTTGCAAAATTACACACACATGATTCCAACTTTGACAGCGCAGAACCACGTTTACTACTCCAGGCTAAAATATAAGCAACCTCTGCCGCTACTAAAATAGCCTTTTTTTTTCTTTTGTTTTTGTTTTTGTACTTTTTGCACTTCTACAAGATGAAAAAGAAATTTATTAGTTGATTATCAACACACCATTTGGTAATACAAACACTACTTCTCTACTGTATTCCTCCTGCTAACATATTATTCAATTGTCCAATTTATCCGCCATATAGCCCGAAGCATATAGCCCCCCTTTTGAAATGCAGTCATCGTTTACTTGCAAACGGCTATTTACTAACTACCTTGGCCATCCCGGAGGTGATTCACACTTATTACATCAATTCTATTTTTAAACAAAATCAGAATACCCATTTCATATATATGTGTAGCATCAGTTAAACGTATGCCTCCGGCTAACAGATTACCCTCACATTTGCATCTCTCCTGCAATGTCCTTTTTTTTTTTTCTGCCCTGGTCCATTTAGGTCCATGTCATTGTTATCATCGTCAGGAATTAATGAATCTTTAAGGCCAGAAAATTGCTTTTTTGCCCCCCCCCCCTTCTTTCTCCCCCTTTTTTTTAAACGAATGATTCATGAGGACAGTTAGCTAATTTACGGATTTAGATGCCATATTTTCAACGGGCCCAATTAAACTATACCTGCTAAACCTAATTTTAAATTTATGATCTGTTCATTTATCGACCCATGTAGACTTCCTAATGGGGTAATAACCTGCGTTGTTGAGAAAATAGCAAAAAAATCATTTTCTCAGATGTAGCTTTATCCCAGTTTTGTAGACTACCGAATGCGGTAACAAGTTGATTCTACATCCTTGTTGAAAAAAAACAAATTGGTCAATGCTGGCAATGAAACACAACTACAGTTGTTGGCAGTGTGTGTTCAAGAAACTGCAAGGTCCTCCACCATCATTTTCGTTGTCTACTTTTTCTTTTTTTTTTTGTTGACTCTTCGTAATTGAATCTTCTCGTGTATCTGCAAAATGTAAACAATAAACAAAAACATTAAATTTTTATTTTACACATTCTTACATTAGCTAGTCATTTGACCATATGTCTATCCCCTTGTACTTGAAGATTAAAGAAGGACCTCCCGGTGAAAACCGTGGAGACCCCAACTTTACCCAGACTTCGCCAACGTCAATTGAGTTCAACAATACAAATTACGACTTCAAACAGATTGTCGCAAACAATGATTATTCGCAATTGTTATCTTCGGAGAATAATTCATGTATAATCTTGATGGGTCCAACTTCAAGTGGCAAAACAACTACTATGAAACAATTGGTGCACGCCAAACTACAGACTTTTGATGAGACAATCCCATGTTTTATCTCTAGTTTTGAAATCTCAAACAATAAATACATCAATGACTTGTTATCGAATAAACAATTGCCGTTATTGAATTTTGAAAGCAAATTAACGAGACAAAAGTTCAATTACGAATTGCTCAAAGACATCATCAAAAAGAGATGCACAAGGCCAACTGAGTTTAACTTGAATTCGTCAAGATCGTGCTTGATCATCACCTTCTACTATCAGAATGTTAGAACTACATTTATCGACCTCATGGGTAACGAAAAAAATTCAACCAGTGGGTGTAACAAATTTGCAAATTTGAACATTAGCTCCATTACTCAGTTGTTGATCAACAAGACTCAGTTAAACACGAGATCAAATAATTTTATAACTAATTTCATTTTCAAAAACAAGGATTTAAAATTCGTATTGAACTTGGACCCATACGGCGATGCGTCATTGATTAAATCCAACTTGTTGAATGTAGTTGATGCAGTTAAAGATTTCAAGATTGAAAACTTGAATGATGCCAATGAGCCAACTAGAAGGGTCCCCAGTTATACAAAACCAACGTTATCATGGACCCGTCATTCGCCGCAAAAGTCCAAAGGATTCAAGGTTGGCCCCGAGTTCAAAATATCCAAGCCTACAACAAGACTGGTTCTGCCTGTAAAGTTGAGATTTGAAACGTTGGTAAAGAGAAATGAAAAGGAAAAAGAGGCCTATATTGAAAATATCAAAATTTTGAAAAATGACGTTGTTGACTTCAAACAAGAGTCTAGGAAGATGATGCAGTTGCTAGGTGATCTTGAAAATAGGTTGAATTTCTTGAAACAAGAAAATGAATTGAATAAGATGGCAATTGACGAGAAGAGTAATCAAAATAGTAAAACGTTGGAAGAATTGGCGTTGATCAAGTCGCGGTTAGTGTCACAATCACAAGAAGTCAATCATTTATTACTGTTGATTAAAATGAAAGATGAGAGTCATAGTAATGAACAAACCAGATTCAACCAAGAATTGAATGCTAAGAACATGCAAATCGACACTCTCGATCGAAACTTGAATGATGTACAAAAAGAGTTGGAGAATGGCAAGAGTGTGCAAGAGGATTATCTCAACAAACTAGAACTTGCCAATCAACAAGTGTTGGCACAACAGAAGGAATTTGAGATGAAGGAAAATGAACTTAGAAGTGAGTTGGACCAGTATAGACTCAAAATCAGCAGTAAAGAGCAAGAACTCGAAGCGAAATTATTATCCACACAACAAGAGTTTGAAAAACAACTACGCGACAAAGAAGATCAATTGTTGGAATTTAAAAAACAAGTACAGGATTCAACCCGTCAATTACAACTGATGCAAACGGAACTTGACCAGCAAATGCATCACAACCTACAACTATCCAAGAAAGAGCAAGAACTTTTCAACAAGATGCAACAAGATGAGGCACAATTCAACAAACAATTACAGTCACAACAACAAGAACTCGACACATTGAGAGAACAAATCAAGACGAAAGAAGATGCGTTGCAACAATTAAAGAACGAATCGTTGGACCATGCTACCCTTTCGATGAATTGTAAAAACTTGGAAGAGTCAGTAAAAGAATTGCAAGCAATCATTTTCAACAAGAATAAAGATATCGATAGGTTAAACCAGGAATCGTCGCAATTGGCAACGTCGAAAAACAAACAGATTGATGAGTTGAATGCATCAAATAGAGCAAACATTGAAAAAATCAATCATCTACAGAACGAATTCGAGTCGAGCAAATCCAAGCACCTCCGTGATTTAAATGACGCAAAACACAAACAACAACAACTAATGAAAGAAAACGAGGACCTCAAGGCGCAAATATCTGTAAAAGAGTCGAAAATCATGTCATTGAACGAAGCGATGGAACAAAAAAATAAAGTGATTAGCTCTGGACCACCTGTTTTGGAAACACCAGACTTGATTTCAAACTTTGGTAGATTCGACCAACATTTTACACCTGATCAAATCTACCACGATGAAAACATCTTTATTGATGATTTTGGAAAATCAAGTACAGCCACACCGGTGAGAGACAATTTTCAAAAGTCTCTGAGTAAAACTCCCAACAACAATAGTAACATATTAAAAGCAAGTAATAGAGATAACAAGTCGCCGCTTAAGAAGTTCAAAACGAAGAATGGCAGTAAATCGCTGAAGAGCAGTCCGTTGAAATTGAACAAGACCATGAACAAGTGGATACAAAACCCAACTAACAATCAATAGTATACATTTTTAAGAAAAAAACACCATTTTCAGCTATACAGTTCTTCTATCAGTCAAGTATCTTGCGATTGGACCCAATCCGGTGATCTCGACTGTTTTCTCAAACCACTGTAACAATAACCCGCCTTGTTTCTGGCCGTAGTCGGTAGACATGCTTTTGTACAAGTACTTGACCAAAACATCCTGCTGTTCGTCGTTTAACCCGTTGATGAACTTGGACAAGTCGGCCAAGTTGTTGTTGTTCTTAATGGAGCACAACACCTCGAATATCGTCTTTGAGTGTATGTTTTTCGACTCTTCAGTGGCTATGTATGGCACGTTATCCAATCCGATTTCCAAAGCCTGTTGGAACTTGCCCGACGACAAATGGGAGCGGATCGTCTGCGACACTTCCAATACCTGGTTCTTTGAGGTTTCAGGGATGTTGGAAGGCACCAATTCTTCTTTAGTCAAGTGTGTGTCTGGCTCCAACGCATCGATGTCAATACTTCTCCAGTCCGAACTCATGGTGGTGGTGGTGGTGGTGGTATTTTGTTGACTGAGAAAAACAAAAAGTGTGCCAAAAAAAAACCATAAAAGAGAGAGGGACTTAGTTGGGGGGGGGGACGTTTATTAATATATTCTATGTATCTCATGCTCTTGCCCTTTTGGAAGCGGTGGCTCCGTTATCCTCTCTACTTAGTTTCTCGTTTAGTTCGTTATCATAATCTTCGATAAATTTCTGGGTCTTGTCAAATAGCTCCTTGGTGTCGACTATTATAACCACCAACCCATCGGACCCAACTTCATACTTTATCTTCCCTTCGTTGGGTATCGCTACCTTGTCATCAAACTCGTCAAAGAACTCGTTCATCGCTTTGAAGCTTTGTATGTTGTCTAATAGCATTTCCTCCATTTCGTTCTCCTTCTTCACTTCGGAGGAGCCCGACTTGTTGTCTACGACTAGTATTATCCTGATTGGGTTATCCAACTCTTCATCCGATGGTTGGTCTGCTGTGTGTTGCGACATATTTAGAGTTGTAGTTGATAGTGCTATTTTTTTAGTTTTTTTCTCATCTCGGGTGCCAAAAAATTAACCCTTGTTTATTTATTACGTCTGTCATATGTAGTTATAATCTATAAACTGGTAGTTGCTATTCCCATTGTTTGAATTGGTTGATCAAACCTCTAGTCGATGGGTCGTGGGTCTCGACTGGTTTCTTATCGTCCAATTCCTTGCCAATAACTTTAGCCAAAACTTTACCCAATTCAACACCCCATTGATCAAACGAATTGATGTTCCAAATGGCACCTTCAGTGAATGTAACGTGTTCATAGTAAGCAATCAACGAACCCAAAGCGGCTGGGGTAATCTTTTGTGCCAAGATCGATGTTGTTGGTCTGTTACCGCTAAACTCCTTGTGTGGGATCAATCCACCGGTAGCACCTTCGGATTTAACTTGTTCTTCGTCTTTACCAACCATCAAGGCTTCAGCTTGGGCAAAGAAGTTGGAAGCCAACATTCTCTGGTGCAAGTTGTTCTCGATTGGGTTGTGCGATTGTGCAGCTAAAATAAAGTCGGTTGGAATCAATTTGGTACCTTGGTGGACCAATTGGAAAAACGAGTGTTGGGCGTTTGTAGCTGGCTCACCAAACAAAATTGAACCAGTTTGGTAGTTGGTGAAAACATTAGCTCTTGTAACTGATTTACCATTCGATTCCATCGACAATTGTTGCAAATAAGCTGGGAATCTATGCAAGTATTGATCAAATGGAGCAACCAAGTGGGTTTGCGCACCGAAAAAGTTATTGTACCAAACTGAGATCAAACCTCCCAATACTGGAATGTTTTCCTTCAATGGTTTGTTCAAAAAGTGTTGGTCAACAGCTTCGGCACCTTTCAAAAAGTTGTCGAAATTCTCGTATCCAATGTCAATTGCAACTGACAATCCAATGGCCGACCAGACCGAGTATCTACCACCGACCCAGCTTTCGAAACCAAACATGTTTTTTGGGTCAATGCCAAATTTGACAACTTCTTTTTCATTGGTTGACAAAGCAACAAAATGTTTGGCAATGTCTTTTTCGCTGCCTTCTTTCAAGAACCAACTCTTGGCTGAGTTGGCATTGGTGATGGTTTCAGCAGTTGTGAAAGTCTTGGACGCAATTAAAAACAATGTAGTTTCCGGTTTCAACCCTTTCAAAGTCTCAGCAATGTGGGTACCATCAATGTTGGAAACAAAGTATGTGTTTAATCCTTGCTTTTTGTAGTGTTTCAAAGCTTCAGTAACCATGACTGGACCCAAGTCGGAACCACCAATACCAATGTTAACCACATCAGTAATGGCTTTACCGGTAAAACCAGTCCACGACCCGTCTCTGACAGCGGTGGAGAATTCCTTCATGTGTTGCAAGACATCGTCAACTTCCTTGGAGACATCTTTACCGTCGACTTCCATCTTTTTGTTGGCTCTGTTTCTCAATGCAACGTGGTAAACAGCTCTGTCTTCAGTGGTGTTGATATGGTCACCTTTGAACATTTCGTCTCTCAATTTCTCAACACCGGCTTCTTTGGCCAATTCGAGCAATTGATCCAAGATTTCTTCGTTGATCAAGTTTTTAGAGTAGTCAAACAAGATTTTTGACCCATCGTAGTTGATGAATGTTCTTGAGAATTCTTCAAATCTTTTTGGGTCTTGGGCGAATGCTTGTTTGACATTGAACTTTTCACCTTCAGATTTATACAATTCTTGTAATTTTTTCCAAGCTGGCAATTCAGTGGCTAATTTAAATGATGGTTGTGACATAATTGAGTGACAATTGGATTGTTAATATTAGAAAAGAAGGGGGGGGAGAGGGGGGGCGTGAGAAATGTCGTGGTGGGAGGGAAGCAAACAAATTTTATATACTGCGAAAAAACTGGGTTACATCAAATTTTGTCCAAGGGTCGATCGGATTATCGTTTATTTCCACCGCGAAACGTTACATAAACAATGCCAAGGGTGTCCAAACGGCTAGGTTTGTGGCTATCAATTTGGGCCTAGAGTAATATATAGATATGTGTAGATATGTTATTTTAGTAATGTGGAATTTGCAGAGTTTACTAAGTAATTATTAAATACTGTGGAAGAGAGTAGTCACACACCCACGAGAACAAAAAAGTGAACAAACAAAAAGAACAAAGCCAAAATTCCAGAAGCAAAAAAAAAAATAAAATAAAAACAAACGATCGGATTTTAGCCAACCGGTGAAACTGAAACAGGAAGTGGCATGTTCGTTATATGTAAGTATCAACTATTACGAGACAGAACAGAAACGGTAAGTATTTAGCCGAATAGGAATACGCTTCATCTGTTGTCATGTAGTAATCCCAAATGTGTAATTCTTTGTCTATCCACACCGCCAATTTGGGTTATCACAAATTACAATTAAAGCAGCACACAAGAAATTTTGGCTGCAAAATACATGTTTCTCAAAGACACCGTAACAACTCAACTTCTCCCATGTCAGAGCACCACATTTGGTGAAAGTAACAATTTGTACCCTCGTCCCTTTTGATGTGGTGAAAAATATGAACGAGAAAATCGAAAAACATCCACTTCTATAAATATCTATATACATGACAGGCTTGGCTTCAAAATGGGCCACTGATGAGTCATTAGTCACGGCAGCTATAAATCAAGATAAGCAAAGAGACAAGCTGCCAGAGAACAATGTCCAGAGTCAATCAAGTATAGAAAGCAAATGGGATAAACCATTGACAATTAAGAAATCACAAAAGCTAGAGAGTAAGTGGGCCACAGCCGATAACGATGATGACGTAACCTACCCCACACCACCCCAATCGCAAGATACAAACAGAAATGGAACAGGGAATAAAGGTCGACATCATGGGTCTACAAGTAAAGGCAAAAATCAAAATCAAAATCAACATCAAAATCATCATCATCATAACAAACACCCAAAACACGACCAGGTTCACTTTAAAGACGGAAATCGCAGACATGTAAACCCACCAGCACCAACTGCAGGGAAGTTGGCTGACAGAATCACGTTGCGGAAAAAAGAAGATTCCATTGTGACGGAAGCAACCACCCAGTCATCATCGAGAGTAGAAGATAAACAAGGGAAAAATAGTACCACAGAACAAGATGTCGAACCAAAAGACGATGTGGAAGATTTATGGAACATGTTAGATAATATAGACTCTAGAAAACTAGATTGGGCAAGTCTTGATTAAATAAACGATAGAAAGATTCAATCCACGCAAGTTTATTCGTTACTATTCTTTTTGTTCTATATATTTACATATATATTTTTTTTTTTGTCTTGCCCCATATTCTATCATGATTGCAAGAACCATTAAACTGAAATGTCGAACCATACTATATCCCAAACTATATCCCAAACTATATCACAGCTGCAAGTGTCTAAAATACTCCAATCGTCCTAAACTGCCATACGATGAAGTCATCAAAGATGCAGTCAAACAACACTTGAACCCAAATGTCAAGTATAATACAAGAATGCCATTGAAAACAAAACTCTTTTTGTTTGCAATAGCGAGTTCCGCTTCCATCGCTCTATATGTCCTCATCGAGTATATAAAATTCCAACGCGAGAGTCAGCTACATAAAGGCGACGTCAAAAAGTCAATCTTTGTACCATTATGGTTCAACTCCCACTATATATCCTCCAGGTTCAAATACCCCCACGATATAAAGTATTTGGATTTTGACTACTACCAATATTTAACCACCGAGATGCAGCAATTGAATCTGTCAACCACCGACGACTGTGACAATTACACAACTGTGTTACAACATGATAACATCAACTACTCGTTACTTGAACAGTTGTCGCTTAATCGCACAGTGCGCCAGATATTTGGGCTACCCTTGAGCTGTGAATTCGAAAGCAACCAGCAGTTCAAAATATGGATTGAAACAAAATCGTCGAGTATATCGGGCGTGCAAATCAATATGATAAAACAGAATGAGAAACAGATTATCGATTTCAACTGGATCATCAAACCTATCAACTTTAAATCCATCGGCGAATATCTCCAAAGTCTAGGTCTCAAATTGAACAAGTTGGAGACAACGAACGCTGAGATTAAAACGCATGAAAAATCGAGCGGTAAACCGCATGAATACAATATATCAAAGTTGAATGAGCGCCGAGAGTACGTCATCAACTTCAAGAATCAAGTGGTTATCAAAGATAAAAAACAAATGAAAACGGGCCATTTGACCTATATAGGCACTATCGATTTCGATCACTTACAGATTAATCGTGGTGTTAAGATCATATCAATGGAATTACTATTTGATGGGACAAAATATAAAATTATATGATTGTCTCTATCTCTAAATAAACTTTGGTGTGTTTTCTTCTTAATTTCTTATTCCGAAGGTGGAACACTATTCCCTCTCAAAGTTAAAGGGTAACTACCTTCGTCTTCATCGTCACCATCATTGTCATCAGCACCAACACCTAGTTTGAAGCCAACGTAATCTTCAGTGTTTAACCCTTCTTGTGCTTCCTGCAACGACCCCAAGTCGCCAGGGGTCATCAACCCTATTTTGGACCTCGGAGACCCAGGCACGGACAATGGTCTCGTCAATTTCAAATTAGACGAGTTGTTGAATGGATTAGCCCCATTCTTGAATTTATCTGGGTATGCACGCTTCAACGACAACTGGCGCGCCTTGATGTATTCCAACCCCATTCTCTTCCAATCTAACAAGTCACTCAATCTTTCAGTTCTATTTCTTTGATTGATTCTTTGTCTCCTTGTCTTTTCGGTAAAGTCAAACATGTAATCAGTCAACTGGTTGATACTTTCGTCAACTGATTTCAACCTTCTGTCAACGATGTAAATACCATAATCACTAGTGTTCTCAATCAAGTCTTCCATGTAACATCCAAACCCTGACAAATTGGTAGTGATCGATGGGATCCCCATAACAGTACACTCAGCTGGAGTGTACCCCCATGGCTCATAGTACGATGGGAAAACACCCAAATGACAACCTCTAACAAACTCATCGTAATCCAATGATAAAATCGGGTTGTTGGCATTCAAAAACTCAGGATGGAAAATAATCTTTACCCGATCCTCTGGTTTATTGAATAATTGCACACGTCTAATTTGGTTTAAAATTGGATCCGTGCTATCGTCAACCATATTGTGGGTGACAATTGGCGGCAACCCATCTCTTT
Source organism: Insectozyma sakaeoensis (assembly GCA_030569255.1). NCBI lineage: Eukaryota > Fungi > Ascomycota > Pichiomycetes > Serinales > Debaryomycetaceae > Insectozyma > Insectozyma sakaeoensis. The sequence continues at coordinate 57,976 of JAJMKJ010000035.1, read as the reverse complement.
TTAATGCATAGATTCTTCTCTTCAACAAGACACGATCAGCAGGTTTGATCAACTCGTCAATCGAAGGTACTTCGTTATGGATGTTTGATTGGTCGTTTGGAAATCTAGCACAATGCTCAAACAATCTTTCTCCAACCTTCTTTTGAACTTCTTCAATCGTCGTTTCCAACTGTTTGACTACAGCCTGACCTTTCAATGTTTCAACCGTGTAAGATTGGGTCTTACCAGGCATGATAATAAATGCAACAACTGTCATTTTTGAACCAGCCTCTTTCAACTTATGATTCAATCTCGCCAACGATTCAATAAAAAAATCGCATCCTTTGTTTCTGAACTCATATCTACCAGCAATGAAAAAATATAATGTGTTTTCCAAATCAAAGTCATAATTACCATAGAAATGTCCCTTGATGAATTCGTTAATTTTTGCCTTTTTAACTGCATGCAAGTTTTGAAATTCGTGAACAGCTTGGAATTTAACCACATTCAATCCATTGGGTAAGACCCCATCTGGTTTTCTCTTCAACAAGTGCTCAGACTCATAAGCAGTGATATGAGAAACGGTTGTGAAAACATCGGCCGAATGTGTGGCTGACCTTTCAATGCAATAACGATGATAAATGCCTCTTTTTCCAGCTTCAGCATCAACATCAAAATTAGCCAAGTTATTGTAGAAATCAGTTGATCCAGCACATAAATATCTACCCAACAACGTAGCATGAGTGGTGAAAATAGTCGTAACGTCAATTCTTCTTTTTCTACATAACGGTAACGCAATACCAGCTAACCATTCATGACAATGGCAGATAACAGCTCTATCTCTATCGTTATAAACCAATTCACCAAGAAACCAGGCTACCAAGTAACCCAACAAGATGGCTTCGTTTGTTTCCAGATCATGGTCAGGAGTAGGTATGCTTGCAACGTTCCAAAGATCGGCCTTCCATTCATTCAAGTAATGGCCAGCCGACCAAATGTCAAACAACAATACTCGTGGAGCCCCTTCAATCAACCATCGACCATATAACCACCGTATACCCTTGGCAGACATGGAGTCCAATGTCTGTTTGACCAATGGGTCTTTGACTGGCAATTCTTCAACTTCAATTTGTGCTGAATGGTAGTTCAATGGGCCAATTAACGTATAACGTTCACGGTATTCAGCGACTGTAATTGGAGCTTTTGATTTCAAGACTGAGTAAATACCACCAACTTTGTGGGCTACCTCTGTCGCAACCTCAAACAACAAATGGTTGGTAATATCTCTAGTCATTTTTGTCAATCAATAAAAAAAAATAAACTATGGTGGTTTTTTTAAGTTGTAAATGATACGATATTTATCAATTTAAATCTAGTGTGAATTGAAATTGGCTGTCCGAACTAGGGGCGAACAGAAAAAAAAAAAAAAAAAAATAAAATAAAATAAAATTAAAAAAAAAAATAAACTTGAACCAGCTTTGCACAAAATAAGATTACCGAGTGGAGAAACCTTCTTTAGTAATAAATAATAATAATAATAAATTTTTAATACTTACTGGTAGTAGTTCCATTTGTTAGATACAATGTGTAGTTAAACAATCTTCTTAATAACACTGATATCTGCTTAGCAAAGAGCTTAATCTCTAAATGTTGTTTTGTTTCAATAGAGTGATGAATGCTAGTTGCAATTGTTGAGTAGAATCTCCAGTTTTGTGTAACATTTTCCACTGTTCTTAAAACCGTAGATAATCAATTGCAACATTCAATATCACTCGATTCTAATCAAAGAAGCACCCACGAGTTACCCAGTCACTGTTAAATTAAAACAAGTAAATAATTGTGTGATTAAATGGTGGAATGCTGTTGACTTGTTATTTTAATCTTAATAAAAAGTGGAGCTTCTTTTTGTTTATGTACAGCTTGTTAATTGGGATAAAATGATACAAAAACAACGCCAAAAAGTCATTCAAGATCTTTCCACTTGGACATCACTTGATTCACTAGCAAGCTAAATAGTCTATTCATATCTGAGTTTCATTAGTTGCATTACGATTTGGAAATCTACAAATGGATTGTATTTTTTTTTTTTTCGTCTGGTACAGGCAAACTCTTTCCCCTTATAATCACAAATCTATGGTAATATTTACGAGATTAAGACAGATGTACACTACCCCTTGTTAGACACTTCGTTGTTGTGAACCTTGACAAACTGACTTTGACGACAGTTGTGCAAATTGGGCATTAGTTATTGTTGATAAATAGCAGTATCAAGTTGAAATTTTACCTTAATATTTAGCCCAAGAATGCAAGGTCAACTCCGATAACTGTCGAATAATCTTTTTATAGTTATGTTGGCTTATGTGCAGCATTTATGAAATCAACAGTGGCTCAAACACATTTTGTCTCTATTGAATACTGCTACCTACTATATGTTCTAAAGTTCTACTTTTCTTGATATACACGAAAAAAAAAAAGACTTGACTTACTGCCACAAACAATTGGCGTGTAAACTTTTTTTCACACCATAATGCTTTTCCATAGAAAATTGCCCTGTATTTCGTCTAAAGGACACTTGATTCATCCTCAGTTGTATGACAATGACACATTTTGGTCGAAATCCAAAGGTTTGACCAAGTTTTGCGTTAATTATAATCAATTTGAATATCCAAAATATATGGAAGCAAATATCAATTTTCTTCACAAAATCATCCAAACTCGGATATGGACCTTTGTAATCAAGTTGAGAAGTGTTTATGTATTTTTTGACAAAAATCCATCAAACGACAATGTATTTGACTTTATCGAAGACAGTTTAACTCTAGCAGTGTTGGAATTGACTACAGATTTACCACGACTACCAAAACATGTCTCTGAACAAGACGGCAAGTATTTGTTTAAAAACTTTAGTAATATTTTTAGAATGAATCCGTCCTTGATTGGAATCAACTCAAGGTGGAAACTGGTTCATTTCGATATAATCTACAGACTATACGTCAAGGTTCATATCGACTTAGAATTCAATGTCAGCATTAGCATGAGAGAAAAATATTTCAACGGTAACTTGATTATGTTTGGAGTGTTTTTGATCATGACTGAACTCTTTCTGTTTGGCAGACAGACATGTCCCAAAATCAAATCTCAATACCAAGGCTCGATTTGATGAAATATGAAAAATGTGTTTATTATTTAATATGAACTATTGTTGTTTGCATTCTGGGGGTGCTTCTTTTTGTTTTTTTCCATCCTCTTCGTCATCGTCGTCGTCATCTTCATCCCCTTCTTCGTCGCTAAATTCACCTTCTTCTTCGTCATCGAAATCAGCTGGGAAGTCAAAATCAACAGCATCACCAGTAAACCAGTCGATAGCTCTAGGAATCAAACGGTCTTTTATTTCTTCACCCAATTGGTAATCTAATTCCAAGCGGCTAGTCAATTCTTCATCGGCTTCTTCGTCTTCCTCTTCTTCATTAGATTTGGCTGATGGTGGATCAAAAAAGTTGAAAAAACTTTCGGTGGGTGAAAGCTTTTCTATGGTTCTTGTTTGATTTGTGTTTTTGTTTCTTTGTTTTCTCTTTTCAATATTGATCGTGACATTATTTTCCTTGGACTTCCAGTTTATTTCGTAACCATCGGCATGATCATAAACAAAATCACCACTGTAACCTAATTCAGCTTGATAATGGTAAGTTTTAGTTAAAATAGTGTTTGTAAAATATGGATTTTCTGAAAATTGGAATATCAAAACGAACCCTGGAGTGTCTAAATATTCCATTCTTACATCGATCAAATGTTGTAAAACTTCTGAATCTCTGTCAGTTATAGTTTCTGAAACGGTACTCAAATTTTCCAATGCAGTTAACCAGAAATTAGGAATACCTTTTTGTTCTTCTTCTTCTTCTTCTTCTTCCTCTTCGTCTTCATTTCCCTTTTCTTCCTCTTGGTCTGCATCTTCTTCTTCGTCTTCACCTTTTTCTTCTTTATCTAATTCTTCGCCTTCCTCTATTTCTTCACTTGTTGGTTCCAATTCGCCGTTGATGATTTTCTTTCTCTTTTCGTACAATGGCTCATATTTCTTGAAATATTTTTTTTCCAAATTCAACAACTCTTTTTGGAATTCAGCCTCCAATTTCATCTGTTTTAATTGTAACGATTTCAATCCGAAAATTCTGTCTTTTGTTTTTTTGGGTAATGTATCAATGTATCCACTTTGTTTACCTACCAAGTCACCCAATTTGCCTTGGATCATACTCAACAACATTGGATTGTTGGCAATCGTTTGCGCAGCATCAGCATCTTCTTCGGTAATTGTTGAAACAGTTGGTGGCTGTGATCTCAAATATGAAGTAGTAACCGACGATGGCGTGTTATGCGGAGTTGGTGCTTTGGAAATATCACCATTCTTTTTCTTAATTGGTTCCGACATTCTATCTATTTTAAACACGTCCAATTAATATAAATTGCGTTGTGATGATGAAGTTTCTTTTTTCTTTAATTGACTTTTTTTTTTTTTATTATTATTTTTTCAATTTAAAACAAACAGGCTCACGTGCCTCCTTATCTGAATCAGAGTTACGTATATTAAAGTTCAACCAGTCAGAAAAGGAAAAAGAAGAAGAAGGGGAAAAAAAAATAAGACGTGTAAATTGGAGCGACTTTGTATATATGCTAAGGAGAGGAACTGAGTGAGAAGTGGTACATGTCGAAGTTTTACCGTTCATTCATAAGTTATACACTAGTTGATGGTAAAACAATTGAACTTTCCATGGAAAGATCATCATTTTTACCATCCAAATATTGATCAATATCTTCCTTTCTCTTCTCCCATTTGTCTATTTGCGACAATTTATTTTCAATTTCCAAGATTTCATTATCAATGGTTTGTAGATTCTCTTCATTGGTCAAATCGTGTAATTGCCATTCACCTCTTTTTTCGTCTGAAATTTCCAATATAAAATCATGATATTTCATCAATAAAGGACGGTGACTCAACGTTATGAATGGAATCTTTTTCTGTTTTAATAACTCAAACAAATAGTCTTCAACATCAGTTGAAACTGCATTTGTGCTTTCATCCAACACGACTAATTTTGGATGCTCAAACAAAACTCTAGCAATACTTATTCTTTGTTTCTCACCACCACTGAAAACATCCTTCCAATCTTTAATCACATTGAAATTACCTTCTCTTTTAAGTAAGTAGTCCAACTTGACTTCTCTCAAAATATGGTACAAATAATCATCATTGTATCCCATTTCCAACATTTGAGCATACGTGTGTGGATATATGATTTGATCTCTCAAGTTACCTGTTGTGAAATATGTCTTCTGTGGTAAATAAAATATACCATCATCATTTGGTTTTGATAATAAGCCTCGGTATAACGGCCACAATCCAGCTACTATCCTTGCGATAGATGTTTTACCCGAACCATTTGAACCTAAAATTAACATATTTTTATTTCTCAATGTAAAGTTCAAGTTGTCAATCAAAGGTGGATTTTCACTTCCCTCTGGACCAGGTATTATTATAGGAATATTTTCAAATCTCAACCCATCGCTGTAATTGTTCTGGATGGTACCATGGATATCATTTATACCTCTCTTGTCGCCATAATCAAATCTAGGAGAGTGGACTTTATGCAATTGAATCAATAAGTTGAAAACACGATCGGTGTAACCAGTCAAAGTATTGATATCTTTGATGGAATACATGAGTCTCGATCCGGCATCTGCTAATGATAACAACAATCTTTTATTCGTGATGAACTGTCTCATGTTCTTACGTTCATTGACTTCGGCTTTGGTGTCACCATTTTCTGCTGGCCAAATTTCATCCAAAAATACAGGCAATCCCGAAAATATATAACCCCATGCTGACCATGTGTATTTCAAAACATAATCTTCCAACACCCCGTAGGCAGCAGTGATGTTCATTTCCTTTTTGGCGTGGTCCATCAATTTCTTGAAATTTTCGAAAAGTTTAAATTTCTCAATTAAAGAACCTTTATAAAATCCAATTTCCTCTGAGTTACTCATTAGATTTAGATGTCTATTGAAATAAACACCTTCCAAGTGATTTTTTTGAGCCGATAATTTACCAAAACTTGGTGTTGCTCGCTTTAGTAACATTGCTGTAATCATATAATTTGCGAAAATTCCGATTATGGCACCTGTACCCAAGTTGTCCCTCAAATAGACTGAAAAAAAGATCAAGTCAATAAATGGTTTACCCATCGATGAAAACAAGGAACACAATGACTGACAGAAATTTGTTACATCATTGGTAATATACTGGTCGATGTTTTGGATTTCAGATGAATTTAATCCAATTTTGTAATAAGCCATCGTCTTATCCAAATACATATCATGGATATATCTAGTTAAGTTAGTTCTAAATCCTAATGCCAATCTCAAATCTAAATACTTGATGGCAGCATTGGTATAGGAAGCTGGAAATGCAATTAATAGCCAATAGATCAAATCTCGGGAGAATTTCCTACCGTTTGCTGCAATCAAATTTTTGACGATTTGACCATCTAGTTTTGCTACTAGCAATGATAACCAGGTTCTGAAAATCAAGAAAAAACATTGCGATAACAATAACGAAGTGTTTTTACAATAAAACTTGGGTATCAAAATCCTCCAGATTATAGCCAATTGATTCAAAAACTTGGTGTTGAAAAGTAAGCCTTTTTGTTGTGCCAAAACATCTTGATTTCTTGCAAAATCTTTGTACAAGTATTTGTCAGCTGCATACTGGTCGTTATTTGGCTTTGGAATTATGATCCTTGTTACGGTACCTTTACCTTTTGGTATGTAAATCTCCCTGGATCCATTTTTTAATATATTTGAGGATTGACGAATCAAGCTGGGTCTTCTTAACCTCTTGCTCAAAGCAAACTCATTATACTTGGTAACAACGTTTCTAATGGCAAGGTATAACCCTATACCGGCTGTTGTGATGAGTGTGCTTAAAAATAAAACAACTGGTCGTGACTGGTAGTTTAATTTAACTTTGTTATCTTTGTAGGTGATTAAAACCTCTCTCAATAATAATACTATATTCTTGATATCTTCCTTGTTATAACCTGCCAATCTAGATATGTTGATCATGATTACTTGTGGCTAAAACAAGAGTGATGCTAGTACAACAGTATTGGAGATAAATTAGTGTAGATTTCTCAACCGTGAGAAAATTAAAATTACACAAAGGAGTGGCCAATTTGAGAAATTACAACATCCACTTTGTTACTGAGAAACGAACATCTAATTGCAAATATACAAAGAATAAATACTTCAAACTCTACAACTACGAGTTTCCTCTTAACCTCTGAAAGTCAAACTGTCCATGATAATGCAACCATGTCGCAAATTCACCCATCATCAGTCATCACTTCCCTTTAAAGTTATCAATTGAATCATTGGTCACGTCACGTCCATTTCACAAGACTTATACACATCATCACCATTTGCTTCCAACTTGTTTCGAGACACATTGTTTGAATTTTGCAAATTCTTGACCACAGCCATCCTTTTTCATTGTACTATAATTTTTCAAGATGCATTGCCCATAAGCTAATCCATCAACTGAACACTTACCACTTGCTTCAATGAATCTTTTACCAGGTCTTACTTTTTGTAATGACGACATTGTCCAGATCCAGTTATTGACAATATAATGTTACTGTCACATAAATTTTTTCTTCTGCGTCATGAATATTTGTGACACAGGGTATTGTAACAGATAGATCCGATTCATAGAAAACAAAATTTAAGCTAGGGTACAATGCATGGACGCTAAGAATCTGTCCTAATCAATCACTCATCTTACTACTGTCATATACATAATTGAGTAATTAAATCATATTTACAAGATTGTGCTTCACGCGATTCCTTCGTTTGGCACAACAAAGCCCCGAGCAAGAAAAAAAAAAAAAAAAAAAAAAAGAAAACCACAGTAAAAAAATTTTATGACTCACGCTACCACTATAAAACTAGTATTCGATTTACAGATACCGATAGGTTAAGAATCAATTTGAAAATGGTGTGAAGCAGTTGTAAAAGACCAACTAGATGTAAAATTCAATTTAGCGTTAGTTCTCACTGTTGTTTTCGTCTTATCTAATATCCTTGTTAAAGCCTTTCCCTTATTAACACCAACTTGAAGAAAAAAAAAAAAAAAATAATCTTTTGTAATCAGTTTCAAATCACTAGACTATAGATACTTTTATAAAACACTAGAATGGACCCAACCAATGATCCAAATTTTCTCCCTCCATCATTGAATAAATCAATAGAACCAACAGCACCATCAGAGAAGATTCCAAATAACATGCCAATTCAACCATGGGTATTAGAAGATTTAGGTGAGGCTTTGGACGGTCCTGCTCCGCATCCGTCATCTACGTCTAGTACTAGGCCAAGTGTTTTGTCATCTTTATCCTACGACGAAAATTCATCGGATTTAAGGTATCATTCCAAAATTCCGAGAAAACATACTGAACTAATTAATTCATCTTCGGGCGAAGAAGATGAAGTGGTGGTGACTGAGGAGGAGCCGCCTTTGGTGAAGAATTCTGAAGCCAAAAAGGAAATATTGCCGCCTTCTATTCAAGTTAAAAGTTCCCAAATTGCCGACTTGGAAGAAGTTCCTCACGGAATACAAAGACAGGCCGATACATTAGAAAATTACGAATTTCCAACTCATAGGTTAGCGACCACGCTATTGGACGATTCAAAGTATCCGTTGGTTATAGTTGCTTGCGGTTCGTTTTCTCCTGTTACCTATTTACATTTAAGAATGTTTGAAATGGCATTAGATGCAGTTATGGAACAAACTAGGTTTGAAGTTATAGCTGGTTATTACTCGCCTGTTTCTTCCAACTACAAAAAGCAAGGGTTGGCATCTGCGCATCACAGAGTTCGAATGTGTGAACTAGCTTGTGAAAGGACTTCTAGTTGGCTAATGGTCGATGCTTGGGAATCCCTACAACCGAAATATACAAGAACTGCATTGGTTTTGGATCATTTCAACGAGGAAATAAATATAAAACGAGGTGGAATAATGACAAAGTCAGGTGAAAAGCGGGGTGTTAAGATAATGCTACTTGCAGGAGGTGATTTGATTGAGTCAATGGGTGAACCCGACGTTTGGGCTGACCAAGATTTGCATCATATTCTCGGTAAATATGGATGCTTGATTGTTGAAAGAACGGGTGCGGATGTAAGAAGCTTTTTATTGAGTCACGATATAATGTATGAACATAGGAAGAACATCTTGGTCATTAAACAATTGATTTATAATGATATTTCATCAACAAAGATACGTTTGTTCATTAGAAGAGGAATGTCTGTACAATACTTGCTACCAAATTCTGTCATAAGATATATACAGCAACATAATTTATACGGTGATTCAGAACCGGTTAAACAGGTGATGTCAGAACGAGCAGATTAGAGAGTTAAATTTTTTCAATTCTTTTTATATATGTATTGAATTAAACATTAGTTACCAAGAGAATTAAATTTCAATTCTTTTAAATATATATATTAAGTTAAACATTAAATTACCATTCTTGTGCTTTATTACCATAAATACTTTTTTTAGTTCCTCTGACTGGTTTGATTAATTTTGAACCACCTTCTAAGAATGAAAATTTCTCTCTTCTTTTGTTTTCGTATTCTTTTATAAATGATTCCTTTTGTAAAGTTAATCCGATATCGTCCAATCCATTGACCAAACAATGTTTTCTAAATGGTTCAACATCAAATGACTCTATTAATACTTCATTCGTTTCACCATCTTTTATTTGTTGGTTTGGCAAGTCGATTGTTAATCTATGACCTTCTTTTATCACTGGAATCAATTTACTTTCAATGACTTCTTGTGGTAATCTTATTGGTAATAAGAAATTTTTAAATGAGTTGTTGTAGAAAATATCCCCAAATGAAGGTGCTATGATCGATTTAATACCAAAGTCTTTCAAAGCCCATGGTGCGTGTTCTCTACTTGAACCACAACCAAAATTGTCACCAGTGACGACCAAAATCTCAGATTTTCTATATGGTTTTTGGTTCAAAATAAAGTCAGTTTCGACATCTTTACCATTAGAATCCTTGACAAATCTTGATTCATAGAATAAACCATCTTTCAAACCGGTTCTCTTGATTGTTTTAAGGAATTGCTTAGGTATTATAGCATCTGTATCGACATTTGCTTTGTACAAAGGAGCAGATATACCTGTTAACACAGTGAACGAATCAATTGCACCCGAGCTTCCACCTTCGATCTTCGATTTCTTACTTTCAGGTTCTTTAACATCTTTTGGTATGTCATTAATTCTTTCTTCTTCAGTAGGTGGGGTATTGTCAATAACTTCTTTTTCGTGTTCGTAAACTGCATCTTGCAATTCTTTGTCTTCAATTTGATCATGTTCAACAGTCAAGTTTGGTTCATCGCTGGTTACATAGTCAAATTCTCTGATGTCAGTAAAGTGACCTTTGATTGCTGCTGCTGCTGCCATTGCTGGTGACATTAAATGGGTTCTTGATTTGGCACCTTGACGACCTTCAAAATTTCTGTTTGAAGTTGATGCACATCTTTCTTCTGGATCTAAAATATCGGGGTTCATACCTAAGCACATCGAACAACCAGCTTCCCTCCATTCGAATCCGGCAGCCTCGAATATTTTATGTAAACCTTCTTTTTCTGCTTGTGTTTTGATCAAACCTGAGCCAGGAACAATCAATACTTGCTTAACATTTGCTGCCTTCTTGTGACCTTTAGCTACTTTAGCAGCTTCTCTTAAATCTTCGATTCTTGAGTTGGTACATGAACCGATAAATGCCTTGTCTATTTTAATATCTTTTAATGGTGTATTTGGTGTTAAACCTTGGTATTTCAAAGCTCTTTCCATACCTTCTTTCTTGATTGGATCATTGGTGATTTTTGATGGGTCAGGTACTGAAGCAGTGATTGGCAATGCATCTTGTGGTGAATTACCCCAAGTTATGGTTGGTACTATATCTTTAGCTAAAATTTTAATATCATAGTCAAATTTAGCTCCCTCATCTGAATGTAAAGTTTTCCAGTATTTCAAAGCTTTTTCCCATTCATCACCTTTTGGTGCTAATGGTCTATTTTTGATATAATTAAACGTTGTCTCATCTGGTTTGATCATACCAGCTCTAGCACCAGCCTCAATAGCCATATTACAAATGGACATTCTAGCCTCCATCGATAAATTTTCAATTGCTTTACCTGCAAATTCAATAACGCTACCAGTACCACCAGCAGTACCAATAACACCAATGACATGCAAAACCAAATCTTTTGAAGTTATACCTGGGTTCAAATCCCCATCAATTGAGATTCTCATGTTTTTGGATTTAGTTTGAATAATGGTTTGTGTTGCCAAGACATGTTCAACCTCAGATGTACCAATTCCGAAAGCTAATGATCCAAAAGCCCCATGGGTAGATGTGTGTGAATCACCACAAACAACAGTGGTACCAGGTAATGTGAAACCTTGCTCTGGTCCAACAACATGAACAATACCTTGTCTGTCATCAGTCATACCGAAGTAAGTAACGTCAAACTCTTTAACGTTTTGTTCCAAAGTTTTAACTTGCAATCTTGAATCATCTTGATCAATAAAAGAATCAACATCTTTGAAGTTTACTCTTGAGATTGTTGGAATATTATGATCAACAGTAGCTAAAGTACAGTCTGTTCTTCTAACTTTTCTACCGGCATTTTTCAAACCTTCGAAAGCTTGCGGTGATGTAACCTCGTGAACCAAATGTCTATCAATGTATAATAAATATGATCCTGATTCGTCCTTGTGGACAACGTGATCTTCAAACACCTTATCATATAAAGTCTTTGGTGCCATCTTGTTATGTATTTTGTCTTGTTAAAATCACTGAACTTTGGAAATGAATTAACTTAAATAGTTATGTCAAAAGAAAATTTTCTGAAAAATATGTAGTCATAGAAAAAAAATGTGTGCATTGCGAAACAGGTGAAATCTGCCGGTCCAGGCTTTCCTGTTTCGCCCAATCATTAATTTTCAAATTGTAAGTGAAATAACATGTGATGCATATCCAAAAAAGATGCAAAATACATCAACCCCACTTTTTGTGAACTGTATACCATTGTATCAATATGTTTATCTGAACTTGCAAATAAGTAAATGTATTATAGTTGATTTAAACGTAAAGAAAAGCCAAAAACTTGAACCATATTCTGTTACTAACCGAGACTGCTTATGTTTCAATACTAGTGCATAAACACAAGATGACCAAAATTTGTTTCATTTTTTGAGCATTTTCATTTTCGATTTGGAGGTGATCGAGGTTGAAGAAAGAGTGAAGCTTTCACTTTTCCGTTGACCAAAGAAATGAAATTTGTACCAGAAAATGGTTCAAAATATATAAAAAGGTAAACTCTTGCAAACTTTGAGTAAAAAGCAACAACTTTAAATAAATGAACATTCCAACTATTATAAGTTCAACTTAAGTTAGAAGAAATACCATGCATTTGTTTCTCTATCAGTTGATACAATACCTTTTTTTTTGGTAAAGTTTTCAGCTCCAATAAATTTAAACCAACCCTAAAATCAATTGATCTTATTGGCTGTGTAATGAAGACAAATTCATATTTTCATCGAGTCAAAAAGATGTCTGTCAAGTGGTCGTAATTTCCTCAGAAAATTGCATTGAGGGTTGTGAACGTCAAAGGCGCAACCCTTAGTCGACAAATTTTGATTAAAATTGGCATTTTGTCCGAGTGGTTAAGGAGAAAGATTAGAAATCTTTTGGGCTTTGCCCGCGCAGGTTCGAATCCTGCAGATGTCGTTATGTTTTTGTAGTTACAACCTAGTTTTCCTTTTTTTTTTTTGACCGGTCCGAGTTGGTACCAGTAACATTTTCAGTTTTTCCACCGATTGCATCTAACTAAAACTCTTCCCTTATATGGTAGTATTTGTTGGTTTTGAGGTACATTTCAATAAACTAGCTATAACTATTTTTTTTCTAAGTAGGACCTATTGTGTGAACGTAATCATACAACTTTTGTAATAGTAACCTCACCGAAAAAAAAAATGGCTATTTTCAATTTCAAATATTAACCGGATAAGAATAATCATAATTACTAAATTATTTACATATAAACTCGTTTTTCTTCCAATTATATTTGATTTAGATCAAAATTTCATGTGTAAAAGTAATCATGGCATCAAATTCTAAAGAGCTACCTAAAGATCAAACATCTAGTTTAAGGGATTCACAGTCTACAAATAACGAGTCAAAGATTAGTGATTCTCAAGCAAAATCAACATTTGGAATCGATAAATTTAGAGATATTTTAGAAGAAGAAACTAATTTATATACCAAGGGAGTGAATGATTGCGATGTGGACTGGTTCATAAGAGATTCTAATATTGATCCAAATGTCCCCATACAGAACACCAGTGTAGAGTCCAACAAAACCCCGGATGTTCAAGATGAAACACCTAAAACAACAGGATCGGGTAATTTATCTTCGCACCATTCGGTGTCGCCAAGTCTTGGCACAACTATATCAAATACTAATGACAATTACGTTTCAAAAACCAGACCGTCAATTGCATCAATACACGAAGAAAATATTGAAAGCGACAAAAACACAGGTTATCAGCCCAGGAGGAAAAGCAGTGTTTCATCAATAGGAAGTACTTCTGGAGGCGGGTTTTTTTCCAAATTAAAGAGTAAATTTCATAAAGAAATTGGTTCAGGACCAACTCATCATGATCATGCATCGTCAACCAAACCCCCTCAAACACCAATCTTCAAAAGTGATTATCAAATGAAGCCAAGTACAGACCAAGAAAAAAGACCTGAATCAGCAGATTCAGCAAGAAGTATGTCAACGTCGGCATACTCACAAGATTCTTCAGATCCTCGTTTGGAGGAATATATTAAGTTTTATCAACAACGAGATGTTCGACGCTCATCTGTTTCCTCAAGAAGGTCATCTGTAGCATCGAATAATAACGATAATGAATTACCTAGTGCGTTAGTCAATGGAAATGAAAATCCAAATATTTCTAACCAAATTCAAAACAATCAAACTACTGATTCGTCTTCATCAAAGCTTTCAAACTTTTTAAAGAGGAAAACAAGTATATCAAAATCAGCTGAGAATCCTGGAACAGTACCATTAACGAAGATTCAATCTTCTTCGTCATCCACTAATTCAATGAACAATGCTTCGTCCATATCCGGATTAGACTTGAATCCAAGTTTCAAAGGTTTGAAACCTTTAAAAAGAGTCGCTTTTCATTCGTCAACTTTCTTGATTGATCCACCGCAACAGATTCCATCAAGAAATCCCCGAAAAGGGAATGTTGAAGTGTTGCCTAATGGGTCTATAAAAATAAACCCATTGAGTGAAAGTGATAAATTAGCAATTGAGAAATCTCAAATGGGAATGGGCGGCGGTATAGTCGTGGGTGGTACTGGAGCCTTAAATTACACGAAAAAAGAGGATCATGAAGATGAGCTGAACGTACCAGCGGACGAAGAAGATGCCGCTAATGAAGATATTCCTCCTGAATCAAACGAGGAGGATGAACCAGCTATTAGCCAATCTGCAAAAAATATATCGATTGATAAGCCCATGGCACATCATAGACCCGTTGATTACACTGTGCCAGTTAAAAAAATGGCACTTGATACAATGTATTCGCGTTGTTGTCACTTGAGGGAGATTTTACCTATTCCAGCTATATTGAAACAGATACCAAAAGGTTCATTAGCTACATTACCGGTATTACAATTAAGAAACCCGACACCAACTATGATTGAAATACAAACTTTTGCAGATTTCTTGAGGATTGCTCCTGTTGTTTGTGTGTCTCTAGATGGGGTTAATTTGACAGTGGAACAATTCAAAATATTGCTTTCTGCAATGAGTGCTAAGAAACAATTAGAAAAGTTAAGTTTGAGAAATACACCCTTAGATCAAGAAGGTTGGTCGTTATTATGTTGGTTTTTATCGAGAAATACTGTTTTAAACAAGCTTGATATTACTCAATGTCCATCTTTGTCAATCAATGTACTAAAAAAGAGAACTAAAAAATCATCTTCTGAAAATAAAAAGTACGAAGAAAATTTGACAAGAATGACATGCAATAAAGACAATAGATCTGATGTTGATTGGTCATTGTTTGTTGCTACCCTTGTTGCCAGGGGTGGTATTGATGATTTGATAATGACAGGGTGTTGTATAACAGACATTGAAATTTTTGAAAAGTTGATGAAATTAGCTGTGCTGAAAAGAACCTCGAGACTAGGATTGGCATTTAACCAGTTGAGTCCTAAACAAATGAAAATCATAGTTGATAATTGGTTGTTTCAAGATTTCGCAAGAGGAGTCGATTTAGGATATAATGATTTTTCAAGCTTGCTGATGTTGAAAATATTTCTAGATTTTGCTAAAAAGCCAAATTTTAATCAAATTATAGAAAAATCGTCACTTACTTATATTAGTTTGAATTCAACCAACTCCACCTTCAACAATTTGTTCAAAGAAGTCTTTGAAACCATTTTGTTAAAATTGCCAAATTTGAAATATTTGGATCTTTCAAATAATCAGAAATTGTTTGGCACATTCGCAAAAAATAATCACGACAAAGAAGACCCATATCATTCCAATTCATGCGCTAATGAGTCAAGTATAATACAGTACTTTACCTCCAAGTTACCTTTGTTTCCTAAATTGATTAGACTCCATTTTGAAAATGAAAACTTTAGTTCTTCTTCACTATTGGAGATTGCTAAAATATTACCTGTTTGTAAAAATTTGGGTTACTTTTCAATTGTTGGAAGTAAAATAGATTCTACTTGTGCTAGTGCATTAGTTAATGCAGTTAAAAATTCAAAAACATTAATAAATTTGGAATGTGATGATGAAGAGTTCCCAGATGTTTTCAAAGAACGTGTTGGATTGTATACAATGAGAAATATGGAGAGACTTTTATATGCATCTAAAAAACCGGATGTATCGATTCCATCGATCACAAACACGGATGATTCCTTAACTGAACAATTGAATGAGATATTATTGTTGAAATCTCAAAACAAGACTGAATTATTAGCAGAAAAAGTTCCAATGTTTATTTCCAAGGCACAGTCCATCAGATCAGACTTAAAACAACTTATTGATCAACTACTCAAGTTACAACTTAAGAAGGAATTGGATTTAGATGGTAAGGAAACTTTGATTCGTTTTATATTCATTAATTCGAGTATTGAAAAAGGTTTACAATTGATTGATCCAAATTTGGTGGATCAAAATCAGTCACTGGCAAATATGTATTTGTTTAAAGTGGCTGAAGATGAAAATAGACAAGCCAATGAATATCAAAGCCAACCTGCATCAACAAATGAAAATCATCTCGAAATCAATCATCATCCTATCAATCAACAAGTAATTAGCCATTCGCCTTTAGCAATGTCAAGATCAAGTTCAAGAGCTAGCTTGAATAATTTGGACAAACAAGAAGGTTCGGTGTTGAAATTGTCTAAATTGGGAGATTTTCATAATCTTAAAAATGATCACCATTCGGGTGAAGAATTGAGACTGAAGTTGATGAGCATAGAATTATCTGATTTGGATAAGATTATTGAATATTTGGAAAAATTAAAAAGCCAAGGTATCACATTGGAACAAGTTTTCAAAAATTCAAATGAAGGGCAATCTTATCAAGATCACGACTTTTTGAATTTTGAAGAGTTAAAATCAAGAATCAAGAAATTAACAGCGGAATCTGAATCACTACCAGTGGATGAAGAACCCGTTAAAGAAGAAGAAGAGAAATCTTATGCATTGAACGACACTTATGACGAAGTTTTACACAACTTAAGTAATTTGAATAAATAGCATTTATAGACTTTTTATTTATATTTATCATATTAGTACAGATATAATACATGTGTTTTTTATTCATCATCTGAATCTAGCACTGGATCAACCTCTCTAGTTGCTGCATCTTCATCATCGTCAGAATATTCGTTTTCTTCACCATATCCCTCGCCTGCTTCTTCTGCTAAATCCTCACATGCATCAATCCAATCACTGTAAATGTCAACGGGTTGCGATAACGAATTTATCGATGTTTGAAAACTTTGTCCACATATTTTACAATGTAGCTCACCTAATAGATTCTTCTTGTCCAAACTGCAAATTACTGATTTTTCATGATTACAAAACAAACATGTAAACGTTATATCTAACGTTTGTTTGATTTTCTTTGCTGGTTTTCTAGTTGAAGATTTTCTTTTACCCATAGTAAGCTTGAATTTTAATTTTCGTTTGTATTTTTTTTTTTTTTCTTTCTTTTGTTCAGATCTGGTTTGTTTATGCTGACATACAAAAACTGGGAATGTAGAAAGTAGATTGCAAGTGTGAAGTTTTTGTTACAGTAATGAAAACACTAGCGGGTAGAATACAACAATGGATTTTTCATTGGCAGAGAATAAAATAGTCTGAGCTTTCAAAGCCGCTTTTTCCTCACTTTTTGTTTTCATAGTAGTCAAACTTCTAAATTTAAGACTATGTTATTTTGTCTTTTTACCAGTAATTGCTTTCTTTCCTGAATTCAAGTGAAATTCCTTAGATTTTTCGCATTTAGTTAATGATAACACCAAAGAGTAGGGCTAGAACTCCATTTTTTATGATCTATTTTTTAATGGCCATCATGTAAAGGATTCTGTCGATTTTGTACAAGCTAATTAGGAGAAGTATTGCTACCGTAAAATAGTATAGAACTTACCAAGTTTTCTACCAAGTTTTCTACCATCAATCATGTCTTTGTCCTTAATCAAGAAACTGTTAAAAAAAATAAATCGTTATCAAATTTCGATTTTATAGTTTCCATAACCCCAGTAAACTTAAAAAATTACCACTCGTTAATACCACTCTAAACCAATTCTGTGATACAATCTATTTTAGTATTAACAGTACTTTAGTTTATATTGGAAAGTTGAAAATAAAAATTTGCACCCAATAAAGGTAGCGCCTGTATACATAGAACTAAATTTCTCCAGTATCCTGATTATACTGTCACTGACTTTTGATAATCTTTTTATTTAAGACAATAATGAACTGTCCTATGTGTTCTATTTTCGCTTTTTACTTTTCGGAATTTGTAGTCATTTCATACATAGAAGTAAGTTTACAATCAGAGACAAAATACATATTCTTATTTTATTATTTGTTGTGCTTTCTTTTTCAACCTCAATTCCAATCTAGTCTTTTCAAATTTCATATTTTCCGCTTTGGAATTTTTTGGAACTTGAGTTGGTGGTGGTGGTGGAGCTGAATTAACGGCCAACTCTTGGCTGTTTCTGGGAGTATGGTTCAAAGCAATTTTCAAATTTGAATTGTATTTCTGGTTTAGTTGAATTCCATATTCGTATAATTTCAAGTCATCATTTCTTCTATTGTATAACCTTATTGATTCTTTGTACATAGTTTTTATAAATTCGTTACGTGAATTAGGCAGCAAAAATTTTATGGGATAATGTAACAACAATGATAAGCATTCGCTGAAATCACTTGCAATCAAGTCAGTTTTTATTCGTATTAATAAATGAATTATGAAAAAATTAATCAAATCGGGTATTGCAGCCAAGGAAGAATGAGCATTTGCAATTTGAGTAGAAATTAATTTATCCCAAAGTAAATTGACTGTTTCAAAATCATTCCCCAATTCTCTCAATAATAACAACCTAAAATATCTTATGATCCACAATTGACTTTCGACTTTTAGTTTTGTATGTAAATTGTAATAAATAAATTGATCTGTTTTCATTAAATACATATTAAATTTTTCAATGCTTTCCATCAAGTTTTCTTCTTTTTCATAAAAATTCGTTAATACACCACTAGTCAACATAAATTTATTAAATATAGTAAAGACATCATGGCAAAGGTAATCTATATTGAACAAACTCAATATCAATAAGTCATCTTTTTCAAATGTGTTTGTGTGCGGAATTTCAGTTGATTCCTTGTACAAATTCATGTATATGAGTCCCAAAATTTCATGTATACCTTGCTTATAACCAATTTGGGTGTTACATTTACACCAAATGTATAGAATCTCAATCAACTGTTTCTTGCAATGTAAAGATTTAGAAGTAGGGCCATGAAAGAATTCTTCCCCTGGAAACAACCTTTCGATATCTAGAATGATGGTTTTCAATAAATCCAAATCATCGTCTGCAGTAGACTGGATCTCGTTTGCTTTATCATTTAATGGGTCATTCGTTACATTGTTGACTCTTGTTAGGCCCTTTTTCTTTACTTGTCTCAAAGTTGGTTTCTTTGTGATGCTCGACTTTCTACTCAAAGTTTCATTTTGATAATAAGTATCGTCAAGATCTAGCTTAAACCAGGGTATTCTCATCTCACCGTTAGTTAAAAGTTGATCAAATACAACTCTCGTATCACTTAACTTTGATTTCCACTGATGTAATTTTAAGCTCTCAGTTATCAAGCAAACTTTCCAAACTAATGACCTCAAAAATATTCTTGACGCTGTCAATGGAGTGTAATCTCCTTCAGCTATCGAGTTCTTAAAATTTGCTAGATCACCCTTATATTTATCTATAGTGAGTAATGTTTTGGATATTATTTCATTTTCTTTCAACATATCATATCATGAGTGTTTTGCGTTCAAAACGATTTTGTTTCCGCGTGTGCAGTATGTGATTTTATATTTGTACTTTGAGTGTGAAGGTTGCTACAATTACGACAATTATTAAATGCGTTACAACGTTAGTATCATCCATCTTAACGCATTGGATGTAACTTCGCTTGTCTTGGTAGTACTGTGTGGAAACTTATCCATTATATAGTTTATAGAGGCGACGCGTAATCATAATTTAGTAACCAGCTTCTATTTTTAGAATTACACCAATTTCTTTTCATCAGATAAGTTCTATAAGCTTTTAACTACAGTGTGTGCTTGATCATTTGATTCGAAAGAAGAGTTACATTTAACAGACTGTTATTTGGTTTCTAATTCGAAAAATCAAAACCAATGCAATCTGCATTTCAAGAATGATGTAGATGAATACAGGTACCAAATATATTATACAATAATTTAAATTGAATGTCATCGGTATGATTTTTTAGTTTCACTTGAGCAAATGGAGTGGTAATTTACCACATTGTTGCACAAAAAAAATATTCATTTTAGTTTATCATCTACTTCAAAACATATCATGTCACAAGAATTGGACTCTAAACAATTACAAAAATCCTTGGATGATCTATCGAAATGGGAGAAAGAAATGTCTAGTGCTGAAAAAGAAGCTGAAATTTTTAAAATAAAAAAAACTCAGCCATTGTACCTAAAAAGAAGATCAATAATCAAGTCGATACCTAAATTCTGGTACATTATTTTTGCTGAAAATGATGATTTCTCAGAATTCATATCTCCTGAAGATTTGAAATATTTGGAATTCATAGATGATATTTTTATAAACTACCCCAATTTTGATTCGCCAGACAATTTCAGAGATTTTGAAATAATTATAAGTTTTAATGATAGTAGTTCCACTATAAAACAAGAAATTACAAAGAAATTCAGATACAAATTAACAGAAAATGGTGAAGAAATCCTTACTTCGGAACCAGTCGACATCAAGTGGCCAAAAGAGTTGGAACTGATAAACCCCGTGGCTATAAAAAATAAAGCAGGTAAAAACATGACAAAAGAAGATAAAAAAAACTACAGGCAAGGTATGAAATCATTTTTTGCCTGGTTCCAATGGACTGGTGAAAAACCAGGTAAAGAATATAGGAACGGTGAGGAATTGACAAATTTAATAATTGATGATTTATATTTGAATGCTTTAAAATATTACGTTTTGGCCTTGTCTAATGAAGACGACGATGATATTGATGAATACGATAGTTCCGAAGGTGAACCATTGGATTTGAGCGATATAGAAGAAAATGGAAAACGAAAATTGAGTGATGATGATGCTGAATCTACAAATGACCAACAAGCTAAAAAAAGTAAGTAGATCTAATTCAATAAATAATAGTGTCAGGATATGAGTAGTAAAATCGTGCACTGGGGTTAAGTTGGCCACTGTATTAGTCGCGTGTCTATTAATTAATAAATAAAGAAAAAGTTACGTTGTAACATGGAGGTCTCAACTAACTTCCGATCTTCAAGGTCTCTTACCAGATTCAATCAAGCCGCCATTGGTAAGTTCAGTGTTAACAGGGTTAATGTATGGTGAACCTGAAGTGCAAAATTTTTGCGATCCAACGTTAAACTTTTGGATCTAAATCTAATTTGATATGTGGTTGAGCCAAAATTTGAGCAATAGGTTTTTGGAGCTCAAAAGGAACACCTTCCACATAATATCTAAATTTATCTAACGGAAAGACAACTCCAAACCATTCTTTACTATGAATATCCCAACCTTGTTGTTCCAATGAGAATTTTTTCAGCCTCAATTCAATAATTCGCCATTTGGAAGCATCCTTTTGACCTGGTTGTAACAAAGCAGCTCCAATAAAGATGCATCTGAATATACACGAATAGGAGCATTAATATTGAAAATCTGTAGCGCCGAAAGCTGCAATAAGGCGTTTTTCAAATCAAGAAATGCATTATGACAACGCTGCAGCCAATTGAATGGCACATGTTTCGCAAGTAAATTTGACAACGGAGCACTCCGTGTAGCAAAATTTGGAATAAAAGCTGAACATAGCCCACATGACCCAAAAATGCTCTAACTTGATCTTTATCTGTGGGTTCGCCAATATCAGCAATTTGACCAACTGTTGTAACGGTAACTTCAACCCCTTGTGTGGAAATATTGTGACCTAACCATTCAACAACAGGGGCAGCCCATTGACATTTCTCGAAATTATTTATGACCATGTTTAAATAATTTATCAAGAACCAACTTGATATGATGAAGATGAGGGCCACTTATTAAAACGTCATCTAAATAGGCCCTAGCAAAAGTAAATTCTTGCAAAAATTGTTGCATATATGTCCCGAAAATTTTTGGACCATCGGTAATACCAAATGGAATCCAACAAAATTGGCCAAAGGGAGTGTTAAATGCTGTATGTGGTATAGTATCTGCGCAATTGGTGATATGCCAGTTGTAAAGCAATGAAAAAATAGTTGATCCTCCAATTCCTGGTAAAAGCTCTCTCAAAGGCTGGAAGGATGTGACCAATGGTACTGTGACTGCATTTAATGACCTATAATGAAAAACCATTCTATATTGACCCGGTGTCTTTTTAGGGATTACATTTGCAACAGCATAATTTCTTTCATGACTCGGTTGAATTAATTCTGCTGTTTTTCCATAGGCCGCTAAAGTACACTATGATTCACGCCGTCGTGATGGTGAATTTTCCGTGGGTGATGAGGTGTATGTTGATAATCGTTTTATGGCCACCCATCTTGATGCACACAATCAAGCGTTGGTTCCAAAATTTAGATTAAAATTCAGTGGTCCATTCCGAATTCAAGAGAACTTGTCATCACTCAACTATCAATTAGAAATGCCCTCATCGTCCAAAAATTCTTTTGAATTTGCATTATTCATGTTGGCTGATCTTACGTCCAATTCATAAGTTGGTGCGTAATATTCGTAGTACCCATTATACGGTAATTCTTTTGGCAAGATTTGGCCATTACAAATTCCCGTTTCAAATGCCCATGTTCGTGCCACATTTCGTATTGTATATCCACCACCCCCAACAACCATCATTGGCAATTCAAAAGATCACACAAAGTTGACACAATTGGAATGTCCTCGCATTGATAAATTAAAAGGCCCTAATCTGTCACCACTGAGAGAATCGCCTCCGCACTGCAAAACAATGGCCGATGTTTGACACCAATCGATGATCTTCTCTATTAAAGGGACATACCGTCTTTCATATTAGCATGTTACGGTTAAAAAAATCAATCCCAGATCATTTGATTAAAGCACCAGTTAAAGAGATTGGTTTTAAAGCTTGTAAAGAGATTGTTGCCCATTGTAAAGCGGGTCGAGGTTTTAGATTTACAGTCCGTCATACTGTCACTGAGAATGAACCTACTGGGGAATTAGCTGAATACACAACATCTCCATTGAAACGTACTGCTGCTGATATGAGTAGTAAAATCTTGCACTGGGGTTATGTTGGTCACTATATTAATAAATAAATAAATAAGAAGTTATATTGTAACAAAAAGGGGGATTAATCAAAAAAAATCAAATCAAATTTGGAGACCATTATTCATTCATAGAATCAAACATAATATCTTTTTCTCGAAAACTTTTAAAAATAAGAACTTACGTAGGATATAACCTAAAAGATTACTGAAACTTTCAAAATAAGTCAAAAAAAAATAACGACATCTGCAGGATTCGAACCTGCGCGGGCAAAGCCCAAAAGATTTCTAATCTTTCTCCTTAACCACTCGGACAAAATGCCAATTTTTTTCAAAAATTTTGGTATCAGGTGTTTTACTCTGTTATCTTTTACCACGTGATGCCCAAAATTATTATTTTGTGAAAAAAAAAAAAAAAAAATGCTGTTTCTTCAGGATGACCATAATGGTCAGCGTCCGTCTCCGGACACAGCCTTGAACACCCATCCAGCTCTGAACCTGGGAAACACCTTCTCCGTGTTACCAGTTGAAGAGCCTACGATGGAATCAGAGAACGACTACGACACCGATATGAATTTGTCAGAAACTGATTCAGACTCAGAAACCAACAAGTACATACCACCAAGTGTTGATTATTCAGCATTGGTAAAATTTGCCAACCAGAGGCAATCAAAATTCGAAACACAAAGATTGGATTCAGCAAATGCTCCATCCAGTTTAGTGGAAAAAGTCAAAGAAAATAATTCGTATGTTCATGAGCCCGAAACTTGTTCAGTCAATATTGCTGAAATCGTACAAAAGTTTGATAAAAGTAATATTGACATCTTCAAGATGATTATCCACTACATTTTGAAAGAATTGAAAGCGTGGAAACAAGAATTAAAATTTTTTACCCCCAGTGAGATCGAAACTTTCAACAATTTCGATCCACAATCAAGTACTAACAGTACTCAACTGACAACTAATTATAACCACTACCAATCAATTAAGAGAAGAATATCCTATTTATCAGGGGCTGCTTCAATGTCAGGTGAAGATGGAAAGTACATATTTTGTCCCTTTACCCATCAAATGATTGCCAGTGCAGATTTTGAAACTTTCAAGAAAGACGCAATAGAATTACTCCCATCTATTCCAATATTTTTAGAGGAAGTCCCAGACGATGTAATAGATACTCCTGAATGTTTTTACATCACCATAATTGATAGTATCCCAACCTATCATTTAGTCTCCATGAAGCTTCCAATTTATTTAAGACATAAAGCGCAATATGAAATATATTAGAGGAACACGATTCGGTCGTAGATTTCTACATGCCGGAAGTAAGTTCCGAAAGAAGTGCGAATTGCACAACCCAGAATCAAGATTATATCTTAGCCTTCTTTATTGTCGTATTAGGCACTAACAAAGCCCCTAGAAAAAGATTACCACCACAATTTAATAATGATTATGGGAAGTATATCTCTTTGAAATTACTTACAGATTCACAACATTGTAATTACTGTAGAAGCTGTGCACATAATAGATCCAATTGTCCAGTTGCAACTGCTTGTAGTAGTTGTGGCTCACGTTCTCATAATTGCAACAATTGTTCTCAACGGAAAATCAAATTATTGGGCACAGTTCCTATAAGCCCCCAATTAAAAGGAACTGGTATCTCAATTGTCCCAGAGTCTTTTGACAAACAAGTTCCAAAATTACCTTCCAAAACTCCAACAGAATCTCAAATAACATCATCAGATGAAACTCCAAAAATTCCTACAACCCCAAAACAACAACAACATACTTCAGAAAATAATACAACTCCCACCACCTCAAATAACACCACTGAACAACAACATTTCAATCATGTAACTAAACAAAATGATAATCAAGATCGTATTGCGATTTCCAATGACAATACACTTGGACAACCTCTATCATCAGTTCACATTAAAGAAATTCATAACTTATCCCAGGTCAAAATGAATCCCCTAAAAAGAAGACAAGAGTAGAGATAGAATCAGAAGAGTCATCTTCTGTTACCACTATATCTTCTCAATAATTACCCAAAGAATATTCTAATAAATAGGGCAATCAAAGAATGTCAATTAAAAAAATCAAATTGTATACTAGATTAAACTAGATAAAATTTAAAAAATAATAATAATAATAATAATAAAGATAAAATATGAGAGATAAGAAGCAATTAGATTTAATGAAAAAGAAATTAGAAAGACATAAAATCAAATTTATGTGTCAAAATTATAAAAATCGAACAGCCATTTTATATTGTAATGATTGCAAACAATCACAACCAGAATTATTAGAATTCACTTTTGTTAAGGAATTAGAACATAGAGTAACGATTTCAAGAATCTTTTTACCACTTTTACAGAAACATATACTATTGATTAATTGGTATCTTCATAGTGTTGATTATTCTAAACAATTTAGACTTGTAAATGAATTAAATGAACAAATTACGGTTGGTGTTACATTAGGTGGTGACTTCAATCATATTAATTATATAAAATTAAACTCAAGCAATGGATAATTGATTCAAATATCTACATCAGAATAGAAAATTAATGATTATATGCAGCAAATGTTTATGGTTAATCATGATTTATTAGATGTCTTTAGATGGTTTATCCATATATCAAATTGAAACAAGTTGTAATTATGTGTCAAACAGAAGAATTGACAAATTTTACATTTCAAAAGATTTGGAATTTTTAACCTTCGATGTTGAAAGAGAAAACAGGAGATTATCAACACATTTAGTTATCTCGCTTAACATTAAACACAATGACGATAAAAAGATTAAAATTGGTAAACATTTGGTAATACCAAAATCATTCATTGCCAAAGAGTCGGTGAAGCAAATCGTTTTGCCTCCGGACGCTGCAGACCCTTCGGAAGTTTTGTTTAGAATCAAACATGATCTGGAGGTGAAATCAATCACGAGAGAGGAATACATTAGTGCAAGTTTAAACCAGCGATATATCTCCTACTTTCAGCTGGAATTTAGGAACAGGTTTCGTCCCGAATCGTTTGCGGCTGAATCGTATAACTTGTTGCGCGGTTTCAAGCTATCCGAACCTTTCGATGTTTTTGTCAACCTGTTTATTGGCATCATGGTAGCTTAAAGCAAAAAATTTTTACAGGAACAAGGTAAAAATTTGACGGTCCTGATTGACCAATCCGATTCGATTAATTCGTTAAAATTCGTTAAATTCAAAAATTCATCAACACTTTGCAATATGCCGTACATCGTGGTAATATTACAACATCTTTTAACACCAGTAAATCGTATTTTCAGAGATATATATCAAGAATGGGATTATAACATCTTTATGATACAGTATAAGGTATCATATATGTTATATCTTAGAAAGAATTATATCTTAGAAAGAACGACGACAACATTTGTTGTAATAGATTGTTGAATAAGATGAAGGAAAATAAACCAAGTGATAATGTAAAATTTTTGAAATATCGTTTTAGAGGACCAATTCAGTACAATATTATCAAAAAAATGACTACTTTATCAAATCTACAGTTGAATTCAACAGAATTTATGTTACATCATCAATAATACATAAAATCCTAAAATGATAAACTTTTAAAATGTCAATGTGTACATATTCGAAAATATCACCAGCTTTGTAACGTGAGTTTTTGAAGGCTGGCTTTGTTGTTTGCTTAATTGATGGACACAGATCACAATATGTATCATCAACTTTCTCGTGAGTTTTTATCAACTCACGTTTTATCATTCTTTTTAACACTTTATTTTCCGGATGTAAAAATTTGTTATGTAAATTTTGTATCATTGCTTGTTTTACCAAACAATTAGAAGGTAAATGGGAATAATTATCAATGCGAATTAATTCAATTTGAATATCATTATATGATAACGAAGGAATATTAGTGTAAATGATGTTATAATGTTGATCATTTATAAGGTTGTACAGTAATTCCTTGCTGTATAATGTCGGAATATTAATGGTATGATTGTTAAATTGCAATTTGATGAAACCTTTACCTGTAATTTGGATAGTAGAATGATCGGGTCCAAACGCCGAATCAAAATATAGTTCAAAATCATGAATGAACTCTAAGTTTTTGAAAATAGTAGTGAAAGATCCACTGTCAATGGTGAGGTCACTATCTTCGTTTGTATCTTCAATTTCTTCATCATCTAAAATTTCTTCAATAATGATGTTTGATTCATGATAATTTTCTGGATAATTTCTTGATACATGATGAATACCAAATTTTGCTTCATTCTCTTCCATAATAATATTTGAAACTGTCTTTTTTCTATTCGACGTATTATCTTTTTGGTTTTTCTTTCGATGATTGTTGTTGTAGTTGTTGTTTTTTGAATTTGAATTTGAAATATTTGAATATCTTCCTCATCATCTTCTTCTTGTTTATTGAAGTTTCTTTATTGTTTTTGAATTTGTTATTCTTGTTGTAGTTGTTGTTTCTATTGTTAAGAGTTTGATTCAATTCTTCTCTAACTTCCAAATGATTGAATAAATCTTCAAATGAATCAATGGAACTTTTTAATTGTGTTGAGTAATTAATGGCATATTCATGAAAATTGATTCTAATATTTCATCATCTGTAACTCTGTAATGTGATCTCATTGCTAAATCACTAAAATTGTAATTGAATTTCTTAAAATTATTTGCATTGAAATTAAGTTAAATTGTTTAATGTAGTTCTAATTTTAATTCTTGATGAAACATAACCAGTATTAACCATTAATTTAATCAAATTATCTTGAATTTTATCTGAAATCGAAAATAAATGTCTAAAATTTGGTGCAGTTAAACATAAAACATGATAATATCCCTCGATATAAAAGTCAGTCTTAGAGATATATCATCAATGTAGGTGTTTGATGCAGTCTTTATTCGATAGGTATTACTATCTTGTGAATATCCTACAAAGAAACCAGTAACAACAGGAGTGTCAGTCTTTTCAAACTGATAGCCGTATTTTTTGGCCTCAAGTGGTGATGTTATATGCACGAAAGCATCGATCGGATGTATGAGATTTGATACTTTCTTCCATAGAACAACTCGAATGGGGTTTGTCCATTTGCGGTTGGAGTGTGGTTCTTAATATGTACCAGGTATTGCACTAGATACTGAAACAAGAATAAAATCTCATGTTTGTGTTTGGGGCAATTAAGGATGGTTTTTCTCAAGTTCCGTATGATTATTTTGTTGTGACTCTCAGCTAATCCGTTCATAGCTGGAACATACCCAGGAATAATTTCCTTTTCTATACCCATAGATGCTAGGTCTTGGATTGAGGGTAATTCTGGTGCATTATCACTCCTAAAAAATGAGCCAGTATCGCGATGAGTCGGATCAGTTTTACCACGCGCCGTACAAATGGCTCAATGAGAATTCCAGTTATCCCTGTGGTAACTTTTCTGGCACCTCTAGCTTCAAATTCCGAAGGACTAAAGGATCGATAGGCCACACTTTCATGGTTTGTATTCACACTGAAAATCAAAATCAAGGGGACTTTTACCCTTTTGTTCTACTGGAGATTTCTGTTCTCCATGAGTCCCCCTTAGGACACCTGCGTTATCGTTTAACAGATGTGCCGCCCCAGCCAAACTCCCCACCTGACAATGTCTTCAACCCGGATCGCCAAAAGGCTTAATGCTAATCTTCTCCCCTGGAAACTTTGAGTTCCAAATTTGCAACTTGTTTATAAGATCAAACTGCAAGCCTTTTTCATCTTTGATTACCACATTTGTGTAACCGGAGTAATGGTCGATGATGGTGGTGACATATAATTTTCTATTGTCTATATGATAAGGGCCGGTGGTATCAGAATGGACTCTCTGTAACCGTCTAGTCGGGAGTCTCTGGGTAGTTTTGTTATGACTGATTTGTTTTGCATTGGTTAAAAGGCAAATCTTGCATGTTTTTAGCAATTGTTTATCCTTTGGAGTGATTTTGATGTTTAAACCTTTATGTTTAATTAAAAGTTTAAGTTTGTTGAGTGACATATGATTGGAGTGAATGTGGAGTTGGTGTAAAGCACTATCGCTAAATTGAGGCAACATTCTTGTGTCTCCATAGTCCGGAGTTTTTAGGATCATGGAGTTTATCCATTCCATGTCATCAAGACTTACATCTGGGTTTATTGATGTATTCAAGGATCTTCTTCCAGTACTGTTCGTAGGGGTAGTGTTTTTACCCTCTTTTCTGTTGGGTCGTGTCAACTGGTTTTGTTCTCCCATGAAAAGGTTTTCTTTCGATTGACAAACGAGCAAGTATAGATTCATATTCGGTTTCGGACTTTGCTCGAATTTTAAGCAAGTTATCTTCGATTTGGGTTGCGTATCCCATCTCATCAATTGGTTGGAGGCTAATGAGATTGTTTTGTATTGCGGGTACGTATGCACACTTAATATTGATCTTGTAACGATCTATGGTTAGGCATAGTTTGCCAGTACCCTCACTTATTAGGGTCTGCCCATTAGGAAGTGTGAACTCAATACTATTGTCGTTCCTATAGTCTGTTATTAGATGTTTTGTACTGATAACAGAGAAAGTACATCCTGAATCGTAAATTAGATACGATGGATTATTTTGGTAGAGGGTATTAATTTTATGATGTATATTAAAGATACAATCTAATACCACAAGTGGTAACCTGCCAGGATGTGAGCAAGCACCAACGTTTCAAGCATTTTCGGCTTGCGAAGAAGGGTTATTCTTCTTTGGAACTAAATCAAACTTGGAAGGGTCGAAGTATTTCCGAGGACCTCTTTGTGATCCTCTGCTTTCCCTTTTGTTCCAAGGTTTATTGTTCCTGGGTTGGGCTTTCGGTTTTTGAATGCCACCGCTACCTTGAGTCTGTTCCTTGTCAGATGGTTTGTCCTGATCGGAGGTCGACTTTGCCGCTTTAGCTTCGACGAATTCCTTTCGTTTTTGTTCTTGGGCACGCGCGAACCTTCGGAATGTCTCTTCATCGGCAGGGTAGTCTCTGTGTTGTTTGAGATTCCTGCTGATCTGTGGCATAGTTATCTTCGGATAATTAGACAGATCAAAGTTGTTATTAATGATATATGTTGAGAACTCCTTAAACATCATGGACAAGGTGGAGTAAAACGACCCGATGCTAGCTGCCTTCATTTTTGTTTGAAGTAGCCAGATGTTATCTGGGAGTTTGGTCATGAAGGACTGGATAATTTCAGTAGGTTTGGCTGATATTTCCAAGCGGTTTATAACCTCATGGAGGGTTAAAGCTGCATTAAAATCTTCTACCGAATTTTTGAGGTAGGATTTAATAAGCTCATGGCTATTGTCAGCTGCATACTGGATATAGTATAAGCTGATGTCTCTCAAAGTGATTTCAAGGGGAAAAGTTTTATTGAAATCACGGGGCTTAAGTCGACTACCTCTTACCAATGTTTGTGATAAGATAGATGCGACTATGGCTACTTGGAGGACATCCGATTGAGCAGTAACAGGTTGGTGCTGCGGGATGTCATGGAGGAAATAGTTTTCGTTTCCTTCGAAGAAAGAAAACATCTCAACAAGATACCGGTAATGGTTTTCGGTCTCTGTTGGTGGAGCATATTTAGTCTCCATGAGATCCAATTTTGTTTGGATCTCGATCATTATTTCACGTCGTTTAGAGATAAAATCTTTATCTTCGACGGTTAATGCATTGAAGGCGAAGGTTGGCCCATTGAATGCGTTTGGAGTGGGTTTGTTCATTTTGGTCATGGTTTGATGTGCCTTGATCAGTCATTTCGGTATCTTGAGGCATATTTTGACTAAATGAATGAATTTGATTAAAATCTGTGGAATTTGAAATGGTAACTGATGATACTTACTATGATAATATTAGCGAAATTAATATTCATCAATATTTTTCTTTATCAAAACATTTTTCGCTAAAAGGAGCTTATACATAAAAAGTATAAACTCTTTATAATACCTTTAATGATAAGTCAATATGTTGTCTCATCAATGATGGATCGGCTTGAAACTCAGCTGAACTCGGACCCTTAATTGCAATATCGTCGATGAAGCATACCACATCACCAGCAACACTTGTCAAAACCTTCGAAAATATATTTGAAAATTCAGATACTGAATTTGTGTAACCCTGGGGCAAGAAATAATATTTAAGTAAACCTAGGGGAGTCAAAAAACTTGTGACATCACTAGTTGTACCATCTAAGGGTACTTGGAAATATGCATTCTTCACATCAAGTTTTACTTGCTATTTCGTTCGTTAAGTCCTCAGTTGCTAATGGATGTCCTGCGTCAAGTTCAATGTGTCGATTCAACTCACGTAAATCTATCAACAATCTGTATGTACCATCATTCTTTGGAATTAAGAACCAAGGATTTCGATACTGACTGTTACTTTAAATTTCATTATCAACATCTGTTTTAGTATCTTAACTGCAGCTGAACGTTTACTCCCTAATGGTATAGTCTTTTGCCTTCAACGGAACATGATCTTTCAAATGAATTTTAACGGGTGGATGGACCCCTGCACTCAATTTTCCAGGATGCGATCCTTCAATGAAGAATACATCTTTGACTTCATTGGCCTTCTCGATGAAGTATCATCTATTTGCAGCAT
Organism: Insectozyma sakaeoensis; assembly: GCA_030569255.1. NCBI lineage: Eukaryota > Fungi > Ascomycota > Pichiomycetes > Serinales > Debaryomycetaceae > Insectozyma > Insectozyma sakaeoensis. Next base: position 26,183 of record JAJMKJ010000035.1, on the reverse strand, counting down.
ATATAATTGAATTTTCAAACGCTGTACTCAAAACATTATTTAATTCTTCATTATCCAGGATTTCCAGTATTTCCAAGATTTGCATATGATATGGTGTTTGCTGTATTTCACCTAATGGTATCCGATGGATTTGATCCTTTAGCTTGAATCTAAGTTGGCATGAGTCATTATCTTTATATTCTTTTTGTTTGAACAGAATGATAAATTTCATATAGAGGTGAATTTTCAGAATTTGATGAGTTCAAAGGATTAAAACTTGCAACAATTTGAAAAAATGAAAATATATTATGCTATTATCTAACCACAACCAAAATTGTTTCAATGCTCGTTGTATTGAATCCACACGTTTTGAATCCTTATTTATAACTTGGATATTTTTGTGAATGGCTTCAGCACTCTGACTTCATTGAATGAAATAATTTCGTTATGCTTTTGGTTCCACGATATGTTCTTTTCACCGTATAGTTTCTTCAAACAGTTGCAAATATTATTGATACTGATAAAAATGGATTTATAAAAGGAAGAGATATTATCTATACTTTTCAACAAGTATTAGATTCAACAAATTACAAAGTTCAAATATCCAACGATGGTTTTGTAACAAGTAGGATTCTACTTGCCAATTTTCCCACCAACACACACAAATGGTTTCGCTATCAGATAGCATATGTGAAGTTATATTTATACATTGAATTTAGAAGAAAAAAAAATTTTGGTTTTTAGGATTTCTCCAAAGTAATCACCAAATTTCAATTACTTAGAAGGTTTTTTTGGGTCGAGTAGGGTTGGTTCCAATAGTCGGTTCATGGATAGCTGATACCATCTGCGGGCCAAGTAAAGATAAGATGAGATCGCATTGAGAAATTGGACGATATCAAAATTTCGAAGAAAGAAGGTTTGGTATACTTCAAAGGGTTTATTTGAATGAGTGTCCTATTGGTACGTTCCGTTTGTCCATCAGTCTGTGGGTGGTACGGCGTTGAAAATTTTAACTTGACCTTCAAATGTTCGAAAAAATTCATCCAAAAATTGGCTGTGAATCGAATGTCATTATCCGAATATGAGTTAAACTACAGCGTTCGTGAAAAAGCGCTTTTGGCGATTGTTAAAGTTCTTGACAGACACAAATATTTTTTGTTAGGCCACCCGATTGTCATCAAAACTGATCATCAGACCCTTTGAAGTATAGCAAACCATCTTTCTTCGGAAAAAAAGTATCGTCCAATTTCTCAATGCATGCACATCTTATCTAGTCAAATTTAAATATCATGCTGATAATATGGTGAAATAAACCAAGTATATTATTCAAAAAAAAAAATAAAAAAAAACATGCATGTTAAAGCCTTTGATATCTAAACAATATACTAAGATCGAATCATTACAGTGCAAAAGTTGTACGATAAATATAAAATCTTATCCCTTTGGAAAACTTCAAAATTTGGTGGAGAAAAATAGCACACAATGTTGATTTAATAATTGATTGTTTGGCATCTTCCGGAACCATGGAAGAATAAGCAGCAAAGAGGTTCATAACCTGTTGATTTAATAATTGATTGTTCATAATAAAATATAATCTTTATTTGTTACTTCTATAAACAAGTTATTTCTTAGTCTATATATATACTTATTGAGTTTGTGGGGTCGCTCTTATCATTGAGCAGTAGTCCATCTAATCAGTTGTGGGGTTGCTCTATTACACACATACCTTTGTGGGGTTGTCTATAATTAGCGGTTGTCCATCTCCGTGATCAGCTAACTTACATTATTGTCATAACAACAAAAAAAAAGTCCAACCAAGTTGTACTTTTGCATCATTACGTCAAGTACCCCAATTAGATCAATAAAGTGCCTTGTTAACTTCTTTATGCAAACTAAAATAGCAAAACAAAGAGATTAGCTTTTAACAAAAATTATTCAGCTTGTTGAAAAAAAATAACGACAACTGCAGGACTCGAACCTGCGCGGGCAAAGCCCAAAAGATTTCAAGTCTTTCTCCTTAACCACTCGGACAAGTTGCCATTTTTCCAATTTTTTTTCTTAAATAGCCCTTATAAAATGTAAAACTGTCCTCGATTTTGTGTCAAAATCAATCTAAATTTATTGATTTAAATGACGATTATTTACTAAAAACTAACAATTTGTACGATTTTTGGAAATAATTCTTGTTGAAGAATTCTAGAGTGATAATTTTTGGTTTGGTTGTAAATGAATAGTTTACAAACTTGAACAGATTGAATACGAGGAGAGTCACCTGTATCTAAAAAACTAAATTCATATCGTGAAAGTTTACAGTAATCAAGAACATAGAATTTACTTGGTGGAGACGATAGGAGGAATTACAACGCCACGAATGAAAAAGTTTGAAAAAATAGAACAAATTAATGTTTATATAGGCTGGTGGTCTCAAAACACATATTATTATTATTACTAGCACATTTTTGTATTGAGAGATTGGTTCAAACAGAGTCCAAATTTTACAAATTATTTAAAATTCAGCATCAACACTCTACCCTCGTGCATCCAATGAGATCGTACTTTGTTCAACCGTTTGGATGAGAAGTCACTTTTTGAGGGATTGGATGAGATCTACACTGATGGTCTCAGTTGTGGAAGAAGTTGAACCAAGTCGTCTGGATCCCCAGCTTTCATCAATCCAGTTGGAAAGTAGTTTATAAATTGAATATCAAATATGTTGTGATATAAATATCTAGTTGCAACTGATTCGTGTTTTAACCAAAAACTTCGTAATTGCAACTTAATAAACTTCCTGTGTGGGCTTGTATTTCTTTGTCTTCACACACTCAATGAAAAAAATTTCGTAAACCACAGAGGCTTAATTTTTTTGATATTGTGAAATTAGATACATTGGAAAACAATCTTGTTGATCCTTACTGGCAAGAGATTCGAAATATATAGGTTATAATCTTTGGCTTTTCCTGAATAAGATCATCTGTAAAAAATTAAACAACCGATTCAGAGGAGCAAGTTACGAAATTAACGACGAGTCTAGGTGTTACAAAGTCAAATTATTATCTTGGATCTACGGCGGGCATGTAATTAATTGACTCTAATTAATTTCACATATTCAAAATTTTGCTTTTGTGTAATAAAATATGTAATTTACGTTTCAGATGGCCCAATTTGGCACTCACAGATCCTGCACCCACGTCTCCAATAACCGGCTAATTGGGTTATCTATAAATATATATAAAGATAAGATTCTCAATCTATGGTTTCGACACCACCATGTCTAAAGATACAACGTCACGTAAAGTAGTTTTCAACATTTCTCAAAATTTCAGAGTGGTCAAAATCCTAGGAGAGGGTGCCTACGGTATTGTGGCATTAGCGATCCATTTACCCACAAAGACCAAAGTTGCAATAAAGAAAATCGAGCCATTTGAAAGACCGTTGTTTTGTCTACGGACGTTGAGGGAGATCAAGTTATTGAAAAAGTTCAATAACCACGAGAATATAATCAAGTTGTACGACGTGCAAAAGCCATTGGACTTTGATAATTTCAACGAAGTGTACTTGATCCAAGAATTCATGCCCTCCGACTTGCACAACATCATCCGCACCCAGGTTTTAACCGACCAACATGTCCAGTATTTTATCTACCAGATTTTGAAAGGATTGAAACTAATTCATTCTGCTAAAGTCATACATAGAGACTTGAAACCGTCGAATATTTTAATTAATGAGCAATGCGATTTGAAAATCTGCGACTTTGGGTTGGCAAGGTTAGACTACTCGTTTTACAATAAAAAGTCCAAGATCTCGTTATTGACAGAGTACGTGGCAACAAGATGGTACCGAGCACCGGAGATCATGTTGAGCGCATCCAATTATTCTACCGCAATCGATACGTGGTCGGTGGGTTGCATATTAGCCGAGCTATTAATTTACAAGGCTTTGTTCCCAGGGACAGATTATATAAATCAATTGAAATTGATCTTTGATATATTGGGCACCCCAACTGACGATGACTTGAGTATCATCAAGTCTACCAGAGCCAAAGGATTCATCAAGTCATTACCATTCAGGGAGAAACTAAATTTGACCGACTTCATCAACAATCATCCACATAGGAGAATCAAGCACAGGGGAAGAGAATGTCAAGCGAACCCATTGGCAATCGATCTACTTGAGAATTTACTAGTATTTGACCCAAATAAAAGATTCACCGTTAAACAAGCACTAGCTCATCCATATCTAAGTGCGTATCATGACCCGTTGGACGAGCCAACAACTTCGCTAATCCCAATTGAGGAATTCGAATTCGATGCAGATAAAAAGGACTTAAAAGTACTCGAACTTAAAAAACAAATATTTACTCAAATCATGTCTAAAAATTAAAAATGTATACTTTTTTTTTTTTTTTTGTATTTTTCATCTCTTTTCAATGGTGAAGTAATGTAAAAAGATGTACCCTAAAATCAAAAATACAAACGATAAACCTCCTAAAAAGGATACATCCTTCCAGAATGCGCCAACTTTGAAACCAAATGTACTTAATATCACTGCACCCGGTACTTCTATCGATAAACCATACTTTTTTTCTTTTAAAATCAAGTCCTTGACTTCGTTGATTGCGAGGGATTCATAAGCATAATGGAACACGGAAACCCATTCCAACCATCTGATTTGAATATTCAAATCTTCACTGTTGATAAATAAACCAGCAAACAACAAGGACAATAACAACAACAATACACCAATCATTGTTGAACTACCTGGTTCCTTAATGAGGATGCCCACAATCAACATTTCAACAGACACAGCAACATTGAACAATACCAACACCAAGATTGTCTTGATGAACGCATTGTGCTCCATTGTCAAGCCAACTAATGGATATGCGATGCTAACGAATATGATTGGTGGCAACACTCTCAATGGAAGGATATCGCAAAATATCTTACTGAGATAATAGCTTATTGGATGATAGTAGTTATTTGCTCTTTCTCTAATGAAAATTATCCTTTCAATTGCGAATGCATGCAACCCAGTCAATGAACTAAATCCAAAGAAGGCTAATGAAAAGAAGAAAAAGCCCAACCTGTTCTGGAAACCACTGATATCGTACGAAACATTGTAGTACAAGTACCCGCAGAACAACCCAATCAATAGCGACAATAGGTAATGGGCCAACAATAATCTTGGATTTCGGTACAAGTTTTTGAATGTTCTCGACGATAAGATAACAAACTGACTGAATAACGTTGCCTTTTTGATTTCGTGTAATTTTGAATCAAAGTTGTTTGGGTTTTGCTTGACTTCGTTGATTTCATTTTTCAATTCGAAAGCTAGTGGCGATTCAATGAACAATGTTGGTAATTTGTTTCTCAATTTCACAATTGTCTCTTCTTCACCCGTTTGTTTAGATTTCTTGCTGCCGAGGATGTCGGCATTGTATTCGTCTCGATGCACGGCGAAATGCTCCCATTCCCTCGTGATATCTTCCTGGCTCTGGGGTTTGGTGGTGTCAACAAACTCGCTGTGAACATTGGCTTCGTGCAAGTCAGTCGACGATGCAGTTACTACACCACTATCGACATTTGAAACTTTTACAATCTTGTTATGGTCGACGGTAATATCAATCAAATAATCGGCCAAGTTGTAACCCAACGGACATTTATACCCGTTCTTGGTGAAAAAGTCATTTGCTTTGATCATGTCTCCCGAGTATATCAAGTCACCTTCACTCAATAAAATTAGCTTATCAAATAAGGAAACAATATTACTTCTAGGTTGATGAATGGTGAAAACAATTGTACGATCATAATCTCTGGATAACTTTACCAAACATTCGACTACGTTTCTTGCATTGTACGAATCTAAACCTGATGTGGGCTCGTCCAAGAATAATATCGATGGAGAAGTGACCAATTCACACGCAATTGACACTCTTCTCTTCTCACCACCAGATATACCCCTTTTGAAATTGGACCCAATTACGCGATCCTTGATATGGAGGATTCTTAACTCGTTTAGAACTTCGACTACTCTTGCTTGTTTCTGCACTAAACTCATATCTCTTGGCAATCTCAATAAGGCACTGTTTAACACCGTCTCGTATACAGTCAAGGTAGGGATCAAGTGATCTTCCTGATCAACGAACCCAACGATTGTTTTATAATACTTTGAGTCAATCTTGTTACCATTAACGAAAATGCTACCTTCGATTAAACCGTCCTTGTTTTTTCCAGCTAAAATATCCAACAACGTAGTCTTGCCCGCACCGGATCCTCCCATTATGGCTAGACATTCTCGTGGTTTGACCAAGCCGAAAACGTCTCGTAAGACAGAATGTTTTTCTGACTCCTTACCCACTTTATAGCCTATATTTTCAAATGATAATGTCGTTGGCTCAAAGTTTTGATTCATTACGTTTGAATCAGACGCGAAATTCTCAAGACCATCTGCTTTTTTAAACAAGCCAGCATCACTAATGTTACGTAACAAAGTAACTACCAACAAGATACAAATCAATAAAACGCCGATAATCAGAAAGATGTTGCCGAGGGTCAATTTGGGATTGCTTGGAATTGTATACCCTGGTATCTCACTCTTGTGCAAACACTCACCCGACTTACACTTTAACGTAATGTATGGGTCTCCGAAAACACTCTGGATCAAATCGTTCATACTTGGCTCTGAAAATCTGCAGCTTTGTTTTGCTAAATCACATGAAAAGTCACCTGGACCTCTGATTGTTTCTGTCAAAAATTCTGAAATATCAATTGACCCCGCTTTACCACACAACATTCGTTCGGGCAAACATTTACAAGCGACGGTCTCACAATTGTAGTGGGTTGTGTTTTTATTCAAATCATAGACCAAGTCGCATTTGTGCAAGTCGCAATAGAAACTCTCGACTTGATCGATCCAAAACTGGAAATTACAGTTTTTCGACGTTGAGTTACATGAAAAGGTAGCCTGAGGGATTGAGCCATCTAAAATTTTCAAAATCTTTGGGTTTGTGACATCACACATTTGATGCAACTTTTTCACTAAAATCCCGTTCTTGTAACATGTCCCCTTGAGCCCCTCTGGCATGAACTTATCACACACGTCGTCGGTGTCACACAAGTTACAATTTATCCCCGACCAGCCTGGCTTGCACTCGCACGTTTTGTTCTTCTTACGTATGGGTCTATTCAAGTTTCCGTCACTCAAGGCACCGCACAAGGGTTCGGAACAATCCATTCCACCATACCCTTCTCGACACTCACACATGCCGGTGAAGGCATTACATTGCGAGAACTGGGTACATTCAAAATTTGGTAGGTTACAATTGAAACATGGTGGACAGTCTTTATCGTCGTCGGGCTTCTTCGAGGGTATGTTCTTGACATTGGGGTTGAACTCGTAGATGTCATTTAGCAATCCATGTTTTATCTTTGTGATTGAGTTTTGAAGGTCAATGTCATTGTCAATTCGTACGGCGTGAGTGATTGTTGATAGAAGCAATCCCAGCACTATATGGGTCAATCGCATCTGGTATATAAACTAGTATCAGTCTCGAGCCTATCTTATTGAGAATTCAAATTAGTGGGGTTAAACCTTTTTGGTGTAAATTGAAAAATAACGGAGGGCACTATTGCTGTACTATGTCAGAAGTAATTTTTTTTTTTTTGTTTGTTTGTCTTACAAAAACACAATCTTATCACCGCTAATGCCTGCATTAAGAAAGAATCGAAAGATATACAACCAGAGTCATTTCAGAAAGATTATACTATCGAAAATGAAGAGCCACAACTCTCTTATAACTTTGCGGAAGGATAACTGCGATTTATTGTTGTATTTGATTTACATGAATTTCATCCACGAATTGACAACACAGGCCTCTGGGAACAACAGTGGCTATGGCAAGTCAAGCGAGGTGACGAGGCGGAACATAGAGAACTTGGACGAAGAGTTTCTTAAAAAATATAGGGGTTGAATTATATATATATGTACAAATCAGGCCAGGAGAGTACTTGTTTCAGGGGTTGAACTATAAATATATATGTACACGGGATCTAAAACACGGTATTTGGGTTTTTTAAAGTTTCTATCATGTCTATTGCAGCTTGTGGATCTCTCTTATTGTACACGAACAAACCTTGCAATTGAGCAGTACTTATGTTTCCCAAATTCAAGTGTCTATATTTTTGCAAAAACTTTTTACACAATTCAGTTTCGTTTTCATAAAATCGTAAAAACATCTTTTCAACTTGGTATTCAGTTGCGTTATTGATCAAAACCTTGTAATCGACTCTGCCGGGTCTCAACAAAGCAGGATCCAATTTCTCAGGATGGTTTGTCGTCATAAATGTAATACATTCCTCTGCGCTAGCTACACCATCTAATGCGTTCAACAAGCCCGAGAACGTGACACCGTTGGTGTACCCTTGGTCATTGACTTGTTCTCTCTTGTTGAAAGCGGCATCTACGTCTTCCAACAAAAGTATCGATCGATTAGGTATGTGGTTCATCAAATGATTCAATCTGTCGTCGGTCAAATTGTTTTCAGAAATGTTTAAAATGCAAATGTTGTAATCTAGCTCACCCGCGAGTGCCTGTATAAACGACGTTTTACCACTACCTGGGGGTCCATACAACAAGTATCCCCTCCTGTATGGGATCCCACGTTTATGGTACCATTCGCCGCTGGATAAGAAATCCTGCACGTCTCGCAAGATGTTCTCGGCGATTCCATCGTCCAAAATGACTGAACCAAGCAATCGTTTCGATCTAGGCTGGCCAAACGGTCTCCATTCGGGGCCCCACGAGGTGAATATCACCGTTTTGCCTTCCCTCAATTTCAACGCCATGTTCTTTGCCTCCAACAAGAGGTCGTTGAACAATTGCTTGTCACGGTACAAGGTGGTCAACGTTACTGTTTCAAACGGGGTGCCGCTCGTCATGTCCAACAACTTGCCGCTTCTCTCTCTATTAACCAACATGAACGCGCCCTTGTATCTGATCAAGTGTTTTCCAGGGCCGGGGACCAATGAAAACTTGGTGGTGATGGCTCCATTGTCGTGGGTGACAACATTAGTCTCCACTGACAAATGTCTCGAGCTTCTATGTTTGTACTTGGACATCCACTCAAGAAACCATAGATACGACTTATCCTTGGAAGGTATCTCCAAGTCGACTAATAGTTGTCTATAAATGAAGCCCGAACTCTTGACGATACCTGATCTCGCTAATGCCAACCCTGTGCCTAGAAGCATTAGGCCACCACCAGCAGCAAAATACGGGTTGTTTAGTATCACCTCGTTGAACCCCGTCGATAGCATTCCCTGGAACGTACCATCTGAAGACGTCCTTATTTTGTCAAAATCTATAGTCTGCGGTTGTGACATATATATATATATAGAAGATTGAAAAAAAAAAAAAAATAATAAATCTTTTTGCACATTTGCTTAGCAAAACCGAGACTAATTTTTGGTGGGGATTATGACATTGAATGAGGATACGTTATCTACAACATCTACAACGTCTTCGTCCTCGTCGTTGAAATCGGTGGCACCATTGGACTCCGAAGGCTCTAACCAGGATAGAAACCCGTTTAGAAATAACACCATTAAACAATCGTCGTCGTCGTTGTCGTATCACGACAAGACTCGAATCAAGAACTCAGACCTTATAAAATATCCATTCAAGACATTGAACCGTATATTGGAAGATTTGAAATGGTCAGTTTTGATTAAGAACAAGTTGAACTTTAGTCTTTTAAACAGCAAGCCGTTGAACTATGCCACTGATTTGGCCAATTGTGTCAACTCGACATCCACCTTTTATGAGTCATTGATACTAAACAATAGCTTGGACTACTGTCAATCAGTTGAGAAAATCGAGTATCCAGAATTGCAACAAATCGTTTATGTGATTAGAGGGTTGATTGTCGACAATAGGAAGCATGTCAACCACTTTCGTATTGTTGCGCTAGAAAATCAGACAAATCCATTCGTGACCAATTTTATCGACAAGCATCAATACCACATCATCCCCAAGGAATTGGTATCTGCGAGCGACTTGAGTTTGTTGTTGGACTCAAAGGAGAGCAACGTTGTAGACGATGCGTACTTTAAGAGCTTGAACTCGTCAAGCAACCAAATCCTAAGGGTCACGGTACTCGAGCCGGAATTCACAAAACAGGATCTAGATTCATTGAGCAATGAGGAGTTGATAAAGGAGAGATATTTGGCAGGAGTAGAACGACACTCTAGCTTATCGGCAGCAACTATACCGCATCCGATCCATTGCATTAAAATATTGATCAAAGTATTGCGCGGACCGCTATTGATCAAGTCGGGCGATCCTATCAAAACCATCAGTCTTAAGAACACCGTTATGGACACTCAGGTGGACGTGAACTTGTTGTTGGACAAGTTGGGGTTTAAGTTGGATGAGAAAAACCAGGAACTCATACCACCGAATTTGAATGCCCACCCTGCATTGAAAGAGTCGTATGTTCGAAAAGTGTTGGAGTTGATTTTTTTCGGTAAAAGTCTTAAACAGAATGCAAATGAGTTTTCTTCAATTTATACCTTTTCAGATAATATGGCACAGGTGTTTTCGACGCTTATTGAATACGATAAAAACGCAAGCATTATGAACTTCAACAGCAACTACTCAAATAGGTATCCTGCATTTATTAGTTTGAGTTGTAGCAACTATTTCTCCGACGAGATTATCATCAAATGTTTTGAAAACACAGTACAATCCGACCCGGAGAATAAGATGTACTACGTTGACGCATTGAAATTTGTCCGTGGTCAAAGGACGTCGCATCAACATACAAACAAGCTAGACTCGTATCTTCGAAATTTTGCGTCCGAGTTGATTGGTTATGACGATTACTGTCATTCGATGAAGACGTTGGGCTTAACGTCGGATTTGAACAACATAAACGAGATTGACGATGATGTGATCATAGCAATGTATAGGAGTCAGTTTAAGAGCGATCCTCGAAACTATCAATTTTACAATAACCACTTGAGAAAGATTAATCAGATTAAGCAGTCGAAGCAGTTGAAGGAGTTTATCGAAAGTGAGATACAACCAATTGATTTGGCGTTGAACGAGATTGGAATTGAAGAGATTACAGAGGACGACGTTGTTATCACCGCTTACGAGTTCAAGTTGGATGATATTTTACAAGCGAACGGGTTCAATCCGAATAGCAACGAGATTATATCGTTACACAAGGCGTTATTGTCAGTGGCTGTTCATCGAAGAAGCTACATTTTACTAAACTATATCGAGACCAAGTTACCCGAGTATGCCAAACTAGCATCATTTGAGTTGATCAACATTGACAAGGCGTATGAAAAATTGGGTTCAACCGCCAACTCGTCAGTTTTTGAAATTATCCAAAATTTCCAAGACAAACGGTTGACCGACGAGGATATTAGGGTGTTGAGGTACTCGTTGAACATGATTGGCGAGGATAAGAAATCGGAGATAATTTTCAGTTTTTTGAAAAGTGGCAAAATAGACTCGTCGTTATTACCAACGGAGAACTGGCCAGCTGGATTGGATAATATTGGTAATACGTGTTATTTGAATAGTTTACTACAGTACTATTTTTGCATCAAGCCGTTGAGAGAGTTGATATTACATTTCAACGAGAAGGATTTCGATGACGATTCATTTGCCGGGGAGAGGAAGATTGGTGGTCGAAAAGTGGAAGTACTGGAGTTGTTGCGGTCGAATCAATTCATCTACCATTTGAAACAGTTGTTTCTTGAAATGATACAGACAAATAAGAGATGTGTTCAGCCGAGCAAGGAGTTGGCGTATTTGTCATTTTTACCCTTGTCTCAGCCTGTTGATTTCAAGGGAGAAGTGAAGGACGACGAAGATAACAAGGATGATGCTATAGACGAAGAATCAGGATCGGGGTCGGGATCAGGGTCAGGATCAGGGTCGGGATCGGGGTCGGGATCGGGATCGGACGAAGTCATGGCTGATTCAGATAGTAACGAAAACTACCCCAAGATGTTGACGATATCAACCGACCAAATGGAAAGTACGATTGAAGTTGGTAGACAACAAGATGTCACTGAGTGTATTGAAAACGTCACCTACCAGATAGAAACGGCTTTACCGCCGACAAAGTTGGATAAGGATGGCGAACAAATCGACCTCATCAAGCAATTATTCTACGGAAAGACGAAACAAGTCATTAAGCCAATAGAAGATTCGGGCGAGGAGCGGGTATCAGTTGAGAGATTTTTCAGTTTGATTATAAACATCAGCGAGCATCCCAAGTCGATATACGACGCGTTAGATTATTACTTCAACGAAGATATTGTCAAGTTGGACGAAGGACTCGTCAAAAAGTCAATCACAATCACTGAGTTGCCGCAGATTCTCCAGTTCCACGTACAAAGGGTGATGTTTGATCGGGTGAAACTTATGGCGTACAAGTCGATTGAACCAATACCATTCAGCGACAAGATCTACCTTGATCGGTATTTGGATACAACCGACGAGGAAATCATTTTAAAGAGAAACCAGGTGTTTGAATGGAAGAAGGAGATCAACCAGCTACAAGATGCCAAGAATGAGATATTGAAGATTGACCCCGAGACTAATTTATCGATTATTGACACGTTGAAAACGACCAAGAAATACCTCGAGTCACGCATCATCAATGACGACAAGTTATCGATTGAGTTTGACACGATACAGGTGATTCAGCAGGAGATTGACAACTTATCTACCAAGGTTGTTCAATTGGAGACGCGGATCGACGAAAAGACGATGTTGATATCGAACCAGTTCAGCCAGTACAAGCAGATTGTTTATTCTGTGTTTGCGATTTTCATCCATCGTGGCGAGGCGAGCTACGGCCATTACTGGGTTTACATCAAGGATCCTCACAATAAGAACATTTTTAGAAAGTACAACGACGAAATAGTGACCGAGGTGCCCGATACCGAGGTGTTTAACTTTTTGGAGAACAATACTGCCACTCCATATTATATTGTTTACGTAAAGGATGAATTAGAACAGAGTTATATAGAACCTTTGAAACGAGAGATCAAATAACGAATAAATAAATAAATAAAGGGTATATTTCTATTAAATCAGCATCTCAATTGGACGTCCAAGGATCCTCACAATAAAAACAGTACAACGACAAAATAGTGACTGAGGTGGTTAACTTTGGAGAACAATGCTGCCACTCCATATTATAAGGATGAATTAGAACAGAGTTTTATAGAACCTTTGAAACGAGAGATCAAATAATAAATAAATAAATAAAGTTGGGTATATTTCTATTTCTATTTCTATTAAATCAGCGTCTCAACAATTGGACGTCTCCGTTTTCCAAACCCGAATCATAGCTTACATTAATGAGCGACTCGACTGAGATACCCTCGTTACTGAAGTTGTCGCCGAGGGATTCGCCGTTGTATATCTCGCCGTTCCAGCAATACTTTTCAAAGCACGATTTGCACTTTGCACTCTGGGTGATGTTCAAGCGTTCCTGGTCGCGTCTGACGATGGCGCACGCCACACAGGCTCTAAAGTCTGCATCGAGGGTGCCGTTCAATCTGGATGCGATCTCGTAACCGTTCTGGATCATCGAGTTCCTCTGCTCATCGGAATATACCATCTTTGCAGTTGACGAATTGGAGAAGTAGGTAAATGGACGGTTGGCAAAGTAGACAATCAAAGGCACGTTGAAAATGTCGTCTGTCAACGAGGTCAAGTTTCTTGCATCGCACCCAAAGAACGTTGGACGACTAGTCAAGTTCAAGTTCCTAAATGTGTTTGTATCGGGCACGTATGGGAAAGTCTGGTTCTTACCCTGGGGGCCAAATTGTCGTTCAAAGGTGTTGATTATCGATGTTCCGTCGGGCCACGTCAAGTGGTTGTCGGAGTTGTCAAAGGCAAAGATGGTAGTCACGTTACGGTTGAGCAAAGGCACAAATGGCACGTTCTGGCCATCGAAACCACCATCGCTCAAGTATAAAGTCTGCGACTGGGTGACCTTGCTGTTGACGCTGGAAAAATTGTAGAATGGATTCGGATTGTACGCTGCCACATCGGCGTTCAACAGCTCATACGGGTCAGTTGCAACTTCGTTGACCACATTCTTCAATATCTCAGGCACCTTTGCCTGCTCCATCTGCAAGATTGGATAGTTGAAAATCGAGGATGACGTGCCCATCAAGAACCCTGCATTGTCGTAGTTGGTGGTGCATTTCGAACTCTGCGAACGGCCATTGTTGATGTTGGTCCCCAAGTATCTCACGTCAGCGAACGCCTTCAAGCTTGGGTCCCATGATCCCATTTCGTACGGCGTCATTTCAAACACGGTTGAGTTCAAGTTGATCACGACTGACCCTGGCTGTCTGCCATCGGCAACTATGATTGGAAACGGCATTTGAAAGTCCTTGAACGCCTCGAGATTGCGTATCTGCGACCAGAGGTAGTCGGCACCCTCCTTGTCATAATTGGCCAACAATACGTAGCTCAATGCTCTGCCCCAGATATCAACGATGCCGACATCTGCGCCGGAGAATTTCTTGTTGGCGACTTGTTTTGCAATGGTGACCCAGAAATCCATCTGGCTAAAGATGTTGACGCCGTAGTAGTCAAGGACCGAGTTGATCTTCCACAACACCCCCTGGCTCAAAATGCTGTCCACGCTGTTGAAGTTGTTGCTTACAAAACTGCCAACTAGCCACGCGCCCCCCGACAAGCCGGTGATGTAGTTGGCCGACTGTAGTATCCCGTTCAACACTGGCGTCGATGTTGCTGTTCGCGCGTCTAGCGCCGCCAACTCGCCCGCACCAGTCAACATGGCCCGGTATCCACCACCGCTGAATGAAAGGCCTATCGAAGGGCTCGCCTTCGCCAACAACGAGTCAACGTCAAAGTCCAAGTCCGAACCCTTGAGAAACTGTTTCAAGTTCGCCTGCGCTATACCGCTTCTCGACTTGATATACGCCTGCTCGTCTGGATTTAGTCCCAGCGTCGCTGGCCTCACTAATGGACTATCGGGACACTGGGACTGGTAGGTAGCGTACCCTGTGTCAAATATAAAAGCATCAGCAATGAGTTGTAACGAAAGAAACGAAAGTAATAGTTGGATCATATGGATGTCTGAGTGATTGAAAAAAGTGGGTATAAAGTGTAAATAATCTGCAGATGTCAAATTTTGGTGATTTTGTAATCTTGATATATACAGCAGGTCTGACACTGTGGGAATGTTGTGTGTTTACTTTATTTTTTGATTATAGACATTTTTAGTTAAATTGAAAATCATTATTTTACACGTAGAGCATGCTTGCATTTGGTACAAACGGTGATAGTAACCAGGAGAGAGACAATCCTTCGTTGATGCTACAGTTTCCAGTACAAGCTGGATGGGGTGTATTGCTGCACAGGTGGAGTGGAGTGGTTTGTTTGACTTGTGCTGCCAGTGACATAGGTATCCAGCATCCTGGTGGTTGAATGGTAACACAACTGGTGAAAAGGGAAAAAAAGGGTTTGATGCTTTGTAGAAGAAGATTCGCGTATAAGGTATTGTGTTTGGAAAAAACTAAACAAGGTTAGTGCCTCGTGCAGAGAAAAAATCCCTGACATATTTACGCTATTATCCAAATCGGTAAAAATACCACCTTGGCACAAAAAAAAAAAAACAAACTTATCCATCACAATCACAATGCACAACAAGACAGACTGTAATTACATACCATCTCACTTTCCTATTTACTCTAATAAGGTCCCCCCCCAGCCAAAACTACATACCTATCACAAACAACACCAAAACATAACTCTGATTACATAAGCATGCACATTTTGGCCGTAGTTATTGTGTTGAAGATCTGCAACCAAAAAAAGGGCTCATTATTCCTCAAATAAAAACAAGAGCAGCAAGGACGACGACGAGTTGGAAAACATCCTCTGAGACTAGCAACATGGCGTGCCTGGTAGTGACTGAACATGGGATAGCGAGTAGTTTGAAACCCACCAGCAAAAGACAGGAATTGTACGACGCCCAGGGCCATCCATCTCCAGTGACTTTGCAAGGAATCAAACGTTTGCAACTTTGCTTGTCAGAGATTTGCAGTTTAAAAAAATTTCATGGTTATGGTTCGAAACCCAACTCAACGTGGTTTGAGAACTATACTTTACAGCAAGCAGACTTGTTGAAACCACCAAAGTTGTATATACAGCATGTAACTGTGCATCGTTGTCCTACACCTAGGTCTTGTCAATCTGTATTTATTGTCACGTGCAAATTGCTGAAAATTTTCATCAGGTATAATCACCCGGATTAGACAGTTGGGGTCACGTGTAAGCCGCGCCACAAAAAAGCAGAAAAAAGTAGAAAAAAGTAACCCAAAGTGAAAAAAAAAAATACCCCAAAGTTAAAAAAATTAGACACTGCAAAAAAAAAGACACTGTAAACGGTGTTTTAGCGAAAGCCAAAAACGGTATTTATTTAATTGCCAAGTTTACTCATTTCGTCAAAGATCAGCTCCAAGTTATGACGACGTCACTGACATCGCTTTTTCCTAATGTAGGTTGATACGAGGGCCCAACGCGGGGCCAACGCAGTTATCTGCGACGATTCTGCAGCTATGCTTCGATCCACATTCCATTTTGGGATGTATGTTTTCCATAGTAGACAAGGTTGTAACCAGTCAATCATTGCCTGTACCCTATATTCACAGAGACACATTCTCTTACTCATTTGCTATAGAATATCGCCTCCCTGAGTAGGTGGCACATTTCATTTTTAGGTCTTGATTACACTACGGTAGGTGGAACATTCATTTTTAGGTCTTGATTACACTACGGAACTGTGTCTGTTTTTGTTTAGTTCTGCGAGGCTGCGGAAAACTGCCTATTTTGGAAAATGGAACATTGAAATTTTGCTACCAAATCCGACTTTGATCCAACTGATTTAAAACCTTTGTAATATCTCGATTAATTACAAAGTCGTTACTAGTTTCTACGCTTGTTCTCTCCCAATCACCGCAGCGTCGGTTGCAATATCGAGAGACAATAGCGATATTTTGATCCTCCTAGTAATGGCACATTCGGAAAAAAAAAAAAAAAAGAAATGGAAACAGAAACGGTCCCAAATTAGTCAAATCTTACACATATCCATGCATGCAAAGTGCATATGGTAGCAAAAAGCAGCAATGTAACCATGGAGGTGACCAAAGTGCATTTTGAACCGAATCAAACAAAGGACGCTGAGGGAAGCAGAAACTCTCCCACATTAGTCAAATCTTACACATATCCATTCATGCAAAGTGCATATGGTAGCAAAAAGCAGCAATGTAACCATGGAGGTGACCATAGTACATTTTGAACCGAATCAAACAAAGGACGCTACAAAGTTGAGGGAATTTCAGAGACGGTTTTTGTTGTATGCTAAAAAACAGTATAATGTACATTTATCAAATATAAACTAATTAAGCTTTCGTCTTTTGTAATCTAAAGTAGGTAGAATCTCCGACACACTAGGCAAGATGGTTGTCGTCGTTGTCGTTGTAGTATCGTTTGTTCTCTTTGGGGAGATCATGACTTCCTGTTTCTGGTAATCGTTCAATGCAGTCAACGAGTGACGTTGCTGGAAATAGGAGTACTGGTATTGATAGCGTTCGCCGAGTGGGTTGGGCAACGAATTTGCCCGCGTCGGCTGATACTTTGTTGTTTGTTGGCTTAATGGCGAGTAAGCCTTCAAGTCGGGTTTGGCACTGACTTCTCCGGATGACTGATCTTCCAGCTGAAAAGGTGTTGGTGTATGTAGTATTGGTCGCTGACTTGGTTGTTGACTACCCAAACAGTCGTTTATCTTTGACTTCAAGTTGTCCAATTCCGGACACGGCCTGTACTGCTGATTCAACAATTTTTCAAGTATGTTTATGATCAAGATTGTGTCGGTGGCGTTTGTCTTGAAACTCTGGATTAAGCACTCGTATTTGTTCTGGAGGACGCCTATTTCGTTCTTGAGGTTGTAGATCTGGTGTCTTAAATCCGCTTGATCAAACGATGCATAACCTTGACCTTGTGCATGTTTTGGTTGTTGGTCGTGGGACAGCTGATGAAACGTTGGTGCCGGTGGCTGTAGTTGAGGTGGCGCTTGTAACTGCGGTGGCGCTTGTTGATGGTGTATTTGTGGTTGGACTTGTGGTTGGACTTGTGGTTGGACTGGTGGTTGGACTTGCTGGAGTGGCAACTGCTGGACTTGGGGCAAAAGTGGCATTGGTGGAGAAACAGGCGGTAGACTCGAGGTCGATGAGTGTTGTAAATGAATCTTTTCAGTTGAATTTTGATTGGACATTGGCGCTGACTCATGCTTGAATAGTGGCAGCAGATGATGACTCGACTTGTCGTCTTGATAAATAAACTCCAGGTTAATCATTGGCTTCAAGTTAACCACCTCCTTTTGTGTGTTTAAGTTCTTTGAGCTTCTTCTCTTGATGTGTTGTAAAGCGTCTTTGTCACCTTTTCTAAACTGATTTGTGGAATGACGGAATTCCCATTTTGACACTTGCAGGTGCGGATTTGAATTGTCTTGGTTCTGGAACGTTTCATTCACCTTGTGGAAACCATACATGTTCAACTGTCTAATGAAGGATGCGATGTTTGTGTGTTTAAAGAATTGAGCCAACACTTTCAGAAACTCTTCACCGTGAATAATGTAGAACGAGTCTTGTGTAGGTGACCATCTGATCAAGTGGGAGATGGACTCGTCTTCCAACATCTGGTACAACTTGTAGATAAACACAACCTGGGTTTTGCCCGAGGATTTGTTCTCCTCTTTTTCAACGCTTGGTGACATGGAAAACTTTTTGGCCAGCGGATAAGGTGATGAGTTTCTTGTGACGAGATTTGGCTTTTTTTTGGCTGCTGCTTGGTTCAACGATACTGATCTTGTCAAATGTGGTGGCGAAGTTCTAGTTGGCTGTGGTGTGGTTGGGATGTAGTGGGCAATAGTTGGGTTTAAGTTGGGACTGGAGTTGGATACAACCAAAGGTGGAGCTACAATCGGGTGCACTAAATGAGACATGAAATAATGCAAAAGCGTGGAAACTGTAGTGGTGGTAGTAGTGGTGGTAGTAGTAGTAGTAATGATACTCTGTTTGAGTAGATATACCCCTGGTTTCTTCGTTTGCTTCCAGATGCTAGGAAAAGGAAAAAAAAATAAATAAAATCAAAAAAAAACAATCAAAGCTTCGAGGGCAGACCAGAAAAGCTGTATGTTTTATATGATGGGGGGGAGGAGGAGTAGTGGAATTCCAAAGTGATGGTTGAAAAGTTGAAAGTTTTCCGAAGTGTGAGTGAGTGAGTGTGTGAGTGTGTGTATAAAGTCGGGAGTATAATTTTGGACTTGCCTGTCTAATTGTCTGGAAGTATGCAATGGAAATATACTAATAATCAGTTTTCCAAAAGGTGGGTCCTGTAGAAGTAGTGTAATCAAACAACGATGGAAAAAGAAGCCTCTGCAATTACCTTTTTTCGGTTTTTGTGTAATATTGTTCTTGTTGTAGCAGCTAAAACTAAACTTTTGCTATTGATTATATAAGCAACGATGAAATGTGGTCTTGCAAGGGAAAAAAAGAACAAAATAATCTTGTGCGGATATATGTGGCTAATGCAAAATGGTGGGTGGGTAATTGCGATATATAACAACTAGTCACCGATATATATCACTTGAAGATTGATAATGATCTATCACTTGATGGTTTTGATGTCTGTTGAAGTAGTAATGTAGCTGTGTTGACCAAATATAAATACCTACCTAACACTATGTCTATGAATCTCTCTGTGTGCGAAACTAGTGTGAAACTTGTGTGAAACTTGTGTGAAACTTTGGCTGTTACGTTAATTGACTTGACAAAGGATTCTGTACCTAATGTTCTTGAATAATCTAGAAAAAAGTATGGAAAGGGCAGGGAGAAAGTCTGTCTATTTATATATCTCTTTTTCATCGTCTAGTTGCAGTTTATCACTCGTTGGATCATGTATATTTACTATTATTTAATTTTAAACTTTGCAACTTTATTTCTGCAATTTCTAGGTTGTTTTTGACTACGATATGATACTGGTGCAAAACACAAAAATGAAAATCCAAATGTGGTTAGTTTGGGATCTGCCTTGTTTAAGGAAATCAAGTAATTTTGTATGAAATAAAATAATAAAAAAAAAAATAGTAGTAACTGTAACTGTAGCGCTAACAATGTCTCTCTATATTTTGATCGTATTTTTTAGATCTATTTGGAGATACCATAAAAAAAAATAATAATAATAATATTTACGCCTATTAGGTCTCCAAAAATATACGGCACCGGAAGCTAAAGTTCCAAATTTGATTCCGGTGTCTTAGAAATACGATCCTTTTCACTTTAGTTGTTGTTGTTGTTCTCTTTTTTTTTGTGCTTGAGAAACAAGTTTGGAAATACCTTTGGAAACAAGTTTGGAATGATCATGGTTTACTGGAAACATCCATCCATCCATCCATCCATTCACCTATCCATCTATTCGACTTTTAAAAAGTTAAAATAGCAGTATGTGCAAATATAGTGGTGTGTGGTTTGGTTGTCAGTCATCCATCTAGAACCGTAAATTCACATTTCACAAATTCACAAAGTCACAAATCCACAAAGTCACAAATCCACAAAGTTACAAAGTTTCAGAGTCACATTTTGAGATTGTAAATTGGTTCATAAATTCTAAATTAAGCGCCATACACATTCGCTGAGTTTTATTATTTTTGTATTTCACAACCCTGGGGAAACTGCTTCAGTGTTTACGCAGTATCTGATTACATTTCTATTTGCCCAAATTGCTTATACAGAAATAGGGACTTTGACTTGTAAACACACTGCGCCATGTCTATCTAGTACCATTTTACTTCACCTGTTGTTGTTGCTGGTGGCTGGTGGTGGCATATACCACATCTGCATGTTTTTTGTTCTTTTTTTTTTTTTTGTTTTTTTTTTAACGCTTAGCCTAACTTCTTTGGCTCAATTATTTAGTCTCTTGCTGCATCGCCACCAAACAAACCCACCCAAGTACACATACACATTATCCACTGGTATAGAGACATTGTTTTTGCCGTTTCCCCTGATTAATTTATGAATTGATGCTTTGTTTCTTGGTAAAATTCAATTACCCATGGCATTTGAAACGAGGCAGCACACCACTGCCAAAACAGACACATCGCCTATATCTGTGGTTGTGGTTGTTTAGGGTATGGATTTTGAAGTCTCTAGCCATTATCCGTGGCACAAAATATTTACTAGCCATTTTAATCGCACCCTCAACTGAGTTGCTGGGGTACACTGTTACACTTTGAGTTACACTTTGAGTCACACTTTAAGCTTTGCTTAGCTAATAAGCTTTAACACTAAAGGCAAACATTAAATGGTAATTTTGATTCTCAATTTCTACATGTTCCGCAGATACAGACAGGGTAACGTTACAATGTTTTTTTAAATGCGATTGTTTTAGTAGGGACTTGACTTATTTCCGTGGTGTTTCAATCTTGACGTTGTGAGGTTGGGCATGGAGAGAGAGAGATAGAGGCAGTATTTTAGTGTGTTTCAGGTATTCATCTCGTCAAAAGAAGAATTACGAGTGGATTTTTTTTCAAATGGGTGTTACTCCGATTTTGTGCCATTTTGTACCATTTTGTGCCATTTGCTCATTTTTTTGCTGTGCGGAAATCAAAATCACACAAAATGGACATACACCGAACTAGATGTATTTACGTTACAGTTGCGTATTGCACTGCCAAAAGCAGCTCTAACCAGATTGTGATGCTGTGGGTACACTTTAAGGTGGTGGTGGTGGTGGTGGTGTTAGAGAGGGGTAGTTCTAAAAAGCTTATTAGCCACAAGTTGTCTAACCATTTAAACAAGGGGTATGATGTCAGATGAAGAAGGGGGCTGGGGGCTGAGGGAATATAATAGAAGGAAAAAACATAGAGACCAAATAGCGAGTAGCTCTGGTTGTTTTTTGTATTGTTGTTTGTTCTCTGTTTAAGAAATGGCGCACCAGATTTGCAAACACTTACACTACTAACAAAAAAAAAACAGGCCAATTAAAGCACAGTGCTAAACTTTCAGATCTCTGGTTTCAGAGGAGACATTTACCATCTTTATTTCGAAGTTGAACATTCCCTGCTAAAACCAAGGGTGCGAGAAAAAAACAAGTTGCAAAGTCAACAACAAACAACATGGCATTCAGTATTGTGTAAGTTTGTATGTCTTGTTTACGATGTAATGATGTATGCATGATACATATCACCTGCACTTTGGATCTAGTGTATATGCGGAATATGCATGAGACATGCTTTGCG
This sequence comes from Insectozyma sakaeoensis, assembly GCA_030569255.1. Taxonomy (NCBI): domain Eukaryota; kingdom Fungi; phylum Ascomycota; class Pichiomycetes; order Serinales; family Debaryomycetaceae; genus Insectozyma; species Insectozyma sakaeoensis. The sequence goes on along the minus strand of JAJMKJ010000035.1, from coordinate 3,838 downwards.
AATGGTGTCGATGGGGTTGGCCAAACTTTATTTCAATGTTGATGATGTTGATGATGATGTTAATGCCTAGTGTTTTTGGTTGGCGCTCTTTTGTGTAATTACTACATGCTCCAATTGTCACTTACGAACGCAGAGGGAAAAAAAAAAGGGTAAAAAAGGGTAAAAAGTTGGGGTAAAAAGGTATTAGCTGGACAATAGTGTTGTATAACACTGAGTTTTGTTGATTGTTGCCGTTCCTACGCTCAACCAGATAGGTTACAGACTCAATACCCAATTGGTTATGGTTAGAATCAATCGTATATGTAAAATAGGGAAAAAAAAAATAAAAAAAATCAAAATCGTATACAAACAATGGAGAGAGAGAGAGAGAAAAAAACTACAAAACATCTGTGATAAATAAAAATCTCTAGAATGTGAAAGTAGAGAAAGAGAGAGGGAAAGATGCCAGATGGTAGTTCTAGTTGTTTCAGATTCTACGACAGCAATTTACGATGTAGGACTATGCGAATGAATGAAATTCGCATATGCAATTTTAGTTTTAAACAGATACGACAAACGAAGCTTGGTCAACGCCAGGGGGGGAGTGGGGGGGGCCCGTATTTTTATTCAACTGGTTAAAAATCTGTTACTGATGTTAGGTTGTCGATTGACAGAAATTACATCAAAACAGACGTTTTAATGGAAACAACGTTGGGAAATGTTTGAAAGGTTACCTTGCCAAATATCCAGTAGTTGAAGTATTATATTAAATAAAGTTATAATTTCAACAAGCAGTAGCTCTTTTTACAGAAAAGAGTTTTAATTACCCTACTGGTATAATTGTAGTACAAACTACTACGTAAATACTCGAGAAGGGTGGGGAAGAGGATAAAACAACTAAGAGAGTAATAGTATGAAACGAGCACTGAGTGCATACAACATTGCCGTAACTGTACATGGTGAACAAAAGTTGTAAAAACAAAGGCAATTGTAAAAAATAGAGCGTTTCAGATTTGTAAATCAAACTAAACGGGAAAATTGTAGAATCTGTAAATATGAACAACAGCACATGGAACATCAACACTTTATTCTCTGAAACAACAGAGGCGTAAACGAAATTAAAATTTTTTTCTTCCAAAATCGTCAATACTGAGTTTCATGTTTTTTTTTTCTCCCCCATGTGGAGGAGGCGACAAACATGAAATTTACCAATTGGGGCTATTGGATGTGAAAACAGAATAATTAATAAAACATGTCCAATATTATGAAAAAAAGACACTAATAATATAGTTAATAATATAGTTGAAAATATAGTTAATAATATAGTTAATAATATAGTTCATAATATAGTTAATAATATAGTTGTAGCATGGTACAATATAGCATTATAATATTATATTATAATGGAATAGTATAGCTCAAAGGGCTACATTGTGTTGGTGTTTGGATTTAAAGTTTCCATTCGGATTTAGAACACTAACAAACAAGAACAAGCACTAGCAAAAGGTTAAAAATTAAAATTTAAACTAAAATTGATTTCTATAATAGGATTACGTAATTGTATATAATATTTTGGTTATTACCCGGTGACTCCAAAATAGTACACACACGAAAAAAAAGAATTACATATTACTAATAATAATAATAATAAAACTATTGTTAGATGGATGGTTGCTGTAGGAAGTTTACTTGAAATTGGTGGATATGTGACAAATAGGCAGTTGTAAATTATTTAGCCTAAGAGAGTTCCGAGAGCAACAGGCATATTACAAACGTATTATTATATTATTATACATCAGTATGCAATCAGCAGAGTGTCCATTCTTTGCGAGTGTAGTCCAAGAAGAAGAGAAGTTGTTAGTGGTGGTGATAAGAAAAACAAGAGTTATTGTCTTTGCATACAACAATAAAGTAGGAGTAGAAGTAGTAGAAGTAGTAGTAGTAGTAGTGGATTGTTGTTAATCTTGTTTTTCTGCTCATTTAATCTTTATTCTGATTGTTGTTTTCGGTAGTCGTCATTGTTGATTGTTGATGTAATAATTTTTAGTAAAATATTTTATTTCGTTTCGTTTCATTTCACTTTGTTTTGTTCGTTTGTTTGTTTGTTTGTTTGTTTGTTGTTTGCTTGAGAATGATGCCGTGACCGCCTAAACAGCGGTTAGATATGACCCCCGAGAACAGACAAAAATTAACACCAATTTCACTGCTAAGATATTTTTTCTCTCACCACCCCCCCCATATTATATCGAAGCAGCAAACGAAGCAACGGGAGTTAAATTACGTATAACAACAATCAACAATCAACAATCAACAATTACTAATTGGTAATTGATAATTAATAATTATCAAATCACAACAACAATGCCTACTAAACACATACAATACTAATATCAACATCAACAGCCAACAGCTGTTGATGTTGATGTATTTAATATTCACTAGTAATATTTATGATACGGTGTTAAGTGTATGACTCAGCCAATGCTAATCTAATTAATCAATAACGATGGAGATATACATTATTAGTAATTAGCAACGGGTGCACTACCAATAAATATATATGGTTGTTGTCTTTTCCTTCTTTAGAGATAAAAATTAACATTCACATTTTATTTTTCCCTTTGTCTTGTCATTGTTTGCCAAATCTTAATAATCACCAGTAACTAATAATAACTATTCACCAATCATTGTTATCATTATCAACTTCTCTTTCTTCCATTTGACTGAAATTTGAAACATATGTGTTTGTAATTTTTCCTTTTGTAACTTTTCCTTTTGCAATTTTTCGCTTTTTGTCTTTTTTTAGGCCATTTTTTTTTCTTTTCCTTGTTTACCTTTTATGTATGTATGTCTGTATTATATAGCCCATCTCCTTTACTTAACCATACTTTTCTCCGTTTACAGTGGAAAAGTCTCTCCAGGTGAATTCCGTAGGGTGACCTTGTATCCATTGCCACCAAGACCAAATATAATAATAATACTACAGATGCAACGGACCAACCTTCCTTTGATTGCCGCAACAACTCATTATTGTGTTGTATAGCAAGAGTAATAGCCATGGCATATTTCCCTCGGTACTATTCTTGCACCTGATCTTACTCGGTCCACTTCCACTCGGTTCCATCACAGACTACACACCACTGTCAATATTATATTGTAGTATATTATATTGTAGTATTATAATTACTATTATTATTATTACTATTATTATTCTAGTGCTTTCTGTTATTATGAGACATCCGAATCATTCATTCGTTACACTTTGCCTTTGCAACAACTGTTTGTTTGTTTAATACTTTTTTTCCCGCTCACTCGCACTACCACCTACGCAACAGGCTTTACATTTTGTTTCTTGTTTCTCTATCTGGTCATGTTGTTGATGTTGATGACATTTCACCATCATCATCAACACCAGAAAAAAAAAATCAATACACATGAATCTAACGACACTACGCCGCCGCCGCCACTACGCCGCCGCCACTGGTGTCACTGGTGCCACCCAAAAACACATTCTGGCGACGATGGAGGCAAAATAAACCATCTTCATTTCCCTTACCATATACTGGTGTATATACAAACAATACTTCTCTGTCTGTATGGGTTGATTATCTGATGGGTATTTGATTGTATATGTACAGAGTCATAGTCATTCTACAAAGAGTTGATGTATGAGTAAATGAATAATGGATATGTGAAGAATATTACACCCAATTTAAAATTTTGTATGTTTGATTTCTTTTTTTTTTTATTTTATTTTTTATTTTTTTTTTTTTTTTTTTTTTTTTTTTTTTTTTTTTTTTTTTTTTTTTTTTTTTTTTTTTTTTTTTTTTTTTTTTTTTTTTTTTTTTTTTTTTTTTTT